>JANHZU010001716.1:267211-277833 GCA_032468055.1 Acrochordus granulatus
CCGATCTTGCCCATCTCTCTTCCCCTCATAGCAGAGAGTCAGGTTAAGTCAAGAAACATTTCCAAACCACCCAGGAAAGACCCCTGGAAAGATGTTACTGAGGGAAAAGGAAAAAGGCCTTTTTGCTTTAATGGCGGCAGCAAATCCTCCGATCCAGCAGTGGGAACTGGACAGCAGCTGGCCTAGCAGCAGCCAAAGCCAGAATCTGCCTTGGAGCAGATCTGTAAATGCTGATTAGTTTGCTCTATTTCTGCTTTATATTGTGTGTTAATCATTGATATTTGTTTCATATACTAGGGACAATCATTTTTACATAAAGTTCCATTGAAAATTTTTTTGTGTGAATATTTTTGGGGGCATGGAACGGATCATCCAATTTTTCATTGTTTCCTGTGGGAAACCTCATTTTAGTTTAAGAGAATTTCGGACTAAGAGCATTTTTCCAGAACGGATTAGTCTTGCAATCCAAGGTTCCACTGTATATGTATTTTTCAGTTGATTTAATTGGTATACTTGATACTTCTACCAACAAACTCCATTCTCTGCTGGGATATATTGGGTTAAAGCCTAGAAAACTTGTCAGTAAGGTTTGGCCAAAAGAGAAACAACTACACTGAAACTGTTGGCATTACTAATTATTTAAATAGCAATTATACACACCTCCATTAATGAAAATGATATAAATGCACTGGCATGATCACTTTTCTTTATGAAATATGTATTTAATCTACTACTGATTGAAAAAAGTTTCCTGGTTTATTCAAGCATTTTTATATTGCCCATTTTTAGGCAAAATGTAGAATACACGTCCCTCCTAATGAAACAGGTTGATTTTATAGAGAAGCTGTTCCGGTTCATGAATATGAATATTGCTTTGAGTTCAGTGAAGTGGTGACCCTATAACAACCTTTACACCTTTCTCAAACATAGTATCCCATATTCCCCATATTCTTGATTGTAAGTTCAGTTCCCACAGGCAGCATGGAATATTTTTCTTTGGGTCTAATGCAAGGGACAATTATTGGATGAGCCATTATTTTGAGAAGGCAACCACAGCAGGAAATGTGATAAAGCGATATCATGGAAATGGGTGGAACCATCAATTCCATGCTTTTGGAGGTGAGATGTTTGAAACTCTGTGTGTGAGTACTTACACACACTGTGTGGGGTGGGGGGAGTTAATGTACTGTCAAAAAACTGTGGGGAATGTTCTTGTCTCAAAAGTTTGACACCAAACTTTGACAGCCAATAGCTGTAACGAGGGAGTTAAAGAGCTCTTTTGTGGTCAGCACTTATGAAGTGGACATGCTCTACAGTTACTCTGCAGAATTGAACAACTTGACAGTTCAATTGGAAGCAACAAGGCAGGAGCAATTTTCCACATTCAGCCATCTTCTTCAAGAAAAATGGGTCATGCACAAGTGTAAAAGCTGCTTGACTGAAATGGCTTAACCATTTCTGCTGCCTTGGAACTGGGAAAATGGATTTCTCTTCATGAGGCGCTTCAAAGGGCTCTTTGAGCAAAACTTTGTCAGAGTGAGGTGCTCCTTTGAAGCTTTGCAAAGCCGTCGTTTGTGCCCACTCCCTGTGGTATCGATTTGAATTATAGAGAATGAGGCCTTTTGGCCTTCCGAAAAAGCCTGAAGACATGGCTTTGTGGGTTGGCCTGGGGACCAGGTAGCCAGGTGTCTTCAGGGAAGTGGCTGTTCAATTAACTGACCCCATTTCCATTCCCCCCCATCTTGTTCTTTCTTAATCTTTTATTTTTATTTTGTGTCTATTTATTATGTGACTGTATTTTTATGACTATTTTAGTGTGAGCTGCCCAGAGTCGCTCTTTGCAAGTTGGGCTGGCAAATAAATTTAATAAAATAAATAAATGAGGAGACAAGTCAGAATTAAAACAGCCAGTTGTGGAAGGAATAGTCAAACCAGATATTCTAAAATTATTTGTGCTATGCCTGGATATTATTTTATTCTGCATTTTAGAGTTGATCATGTATTTAGGTTAACACTTCAATAATATATGGAAAAGCATTAAATGTTCAATCGTTAAAATGATTAAATGATGATCTAATTCTTTTAGAGAGAGGTTTGTTAATTTAACCTGAGTAGAGGGTTTACCTTTATTGAAATACTGAAGTAAATATGGAAATATTAGACCTTTTTAACAATTAAAGCATTTAGATGGTTAGATATTGCAGCCCATCTTTTTCATTGTAAAGATCTAGCTAGCTTTTCTCAGAAACCAAGTGCAATTTGGCTTGTAAGATGCTAAGGACTATGTGGGAGAGCTGTTGCTTAGATACAAAACATTTTAGCTTTAATCCCTAGTGTTTCCATTTTAAATTGAATGAGAAAAGAAAATGTAAAGCACTTCTACCTCACACTCAAGATAGCTACTGCAAGTCAGAAAAAGTATGGGGGTTAGAAACAGACTGGTTTAAGTCAGTCTCCTAGGTATTTATTAGTGCAGAATATCTTGAGAGACGTGCAATGCAAAAACAGCTTTTTCTAAGGCTCTTATATCCCTGTGCAGTTCTAGAGAGCTTATGGGCTCCAAAGAACAATTTCAATGATCAAGGTGAATTCCTATAAAAGCCAAGCTGCAGAAAACAATTTGATACTCAGTGATCTGAGTATCTAACAATTTGATACTCAGTGATCTGAGTATCACTAGCTTCTTGATGATTATTTGTCTGATGAATGGCATCCTGCCCACTTGGCTTCACAATAAAATAATTGATATCAGCGTTTGATGCAAATGGGCCAGGACAACTGCTTTTTTCCAAACTAATGGGCTTTTTACTACCTAAATTGTGAAAAGCTCAACTATCTTCAAGCTAAAAGCTAGAAGAGAAAAAGAACTGCTTGTTACTTTTCATGGATCCTGACTGAAGACACATCTTCAGATTTGTCTGGAAACAAGTAGGAATCAAGGTGCCAAAAAGCTCCATTATTTTCTTACCAGAACATACAGAAATACATTTAATTAAGTCAGCCTAGCATTTTAGCAGTTTGCAACCTTCTGATTTTGTACTTTCCAGAAGACTATCCAGTTCCCAACTCAAGAAAATATATAATCATGGAGTACTCTGAACTAATGATAGGATTGCTTTCCTAACCCAAAGCAGGCATTAGATAGCTTTAAAATATGAATTAAATCACAACCATGAGTTTATTCTCACACATCTGTACACATGGGACAAATGTGACCCAGCAAAGGTTTTAGGAATGTGTCATTGCCTTTGTTTCATCCCTAGCTCACAGCTGAAACAATTTAAAGTTGCCTTCAGCTATTCTACTTTTATAGCACTGTTTGCTCTCTTTTCCTAACACAATTTTTGCCAAGGACACAAACATGCATTATTAACAGCGTGTGCAATAGTGGGAGTGCTGAGATCTGCCTAGCTTCTGTTGGCTTCTTTTTGCTGTCTGCATGCCTTTCTCTCCATGGCCATTTAAGACCAGACACCGACTTCCTTAGAGGACACCTGCCTGCATAATATGTGAGACTAGACTAAAGCTGCCATTACTAAGGATGAAGGAGGTATATAAGCAGGAATCTTGTCAAAAAGACCTCCTTGGGAAGATAGATAAGAATGAAAGAAGTCAGTAAGGAAACAAAGAAATAATGTCACCTAAACCAGATAAAAGAAATTCCATGAGCACATGGAAAGGTGCCCCATCCCATCAACAACTACTGTAAATAAACAAGGCAAAAGTAGTTGCCAATTTGTGAATCAACAAAACAAGGACTTTGGGGATGAAAGAGGTCCTGAAGCCATGCATTCCTTGAGTCATCACTCTAGCTAGTACCTCGCAACCTAGTTGAGATAAATGTGGATCAGTGTGTGTGTGCATGTGAGAAAGACCAAATGTAAATTGTAATCAGTAAAGTTTTGATGTTTCTGGGTCTCTGTGTATTCCAAAGAACATGTGGTGCCTCAGTATTTGGCTGAAAATGTGTGTCCTCATTCTTTCCCAGCTGTTGACCAGGACTGTATGTCTTGTCTTCTCTAGCCAGACCTATCTGGAAAACCCAAGTAGAAAGCAAGGGGGCTTACAAGATGTGCATGTTTCAACAGGCAGTGCGTGAATGAACATAAAGCAAATCTGGAAGCATGTACAACAAATGCCTGATAAAGGCTTGTTATACAATCTGCTAGAATGCACAAATTTAGCAGACACTGAAAGAGTAGTAGGCTTGTTTTTTAAACACATCTGTAGTTTTCTTTTGAGAGAGCACTCCCTATGGTTTAAGATATCAGTATGTCAATAAGTGCATTACTGTACAAGGTTTTTGTTGCTTCTTACAAGAGAATCATCTTGTCCATATTTTTTCATTCCTTTCATTTCTTGATAGCTTCTGGGAGAGAGGGACTACTAGTTTGCTGATCTCTATGCCATTTTGCCTCTTTTATGGGCTACTTGATGCTCTAAGCCATGGCTGCATGTTGCTAGCAATAACAAAGGATGGCACTTATGTATTGATCTCTCCCTGCCACTTCACCCTGTGTTCTGCTGCACCCTTGACCTGTTAGTGAGGTTCTTAATAGAAGAGAATATATGCATCCCAGAGCTGAACTGTGTCCTTGATACTTTCTGGGTTTGTTTGCTTGCATATGTTTCATTGCCCAATTAGATAACATCATCAGTGTGAATGAGTGTGAGGTTTGACCAGGTAAACCAAACAAGAACATGACTAGATGAATGAATTCTACTTTATTGTAAGGCTGCATTAACAGAATCTTGCAAATATAAAAGTACAGACTTCTAGCTGTCACTTTTAACTGCCTGATCAATTAAGGCAGAGCCTTCCTAAGTTTCTTTCTCTAACTATTCAGCCCCTGGGGGCTCCTGCCTGTCATGTCTGATTGTTTCTTAAGCAGCATCTCTTTCCTTATTCTCCAAGGTCATCCACACATTCCATTACATCTGTTCTCTGTTTATGTACAGCAGCTTGCCCTTCTAAAAACTACAGAAAAATAGTTAAGAAGCCATTTTTGAATGAAAATAAAAAAGGAAGTATGCAAGCTTAGCATCCTTTTAAAGGCACCAACTGCAGTTAGAGCAAGATGGCTATTCTCTCATCTCCCAAAGCTCAAAACCCATCATGGTCTACTGTCTTGTGGTCTCCTCACAATCAGCAACTGTCTGGAGCACTTGTGAATGATTTTCTATCCTCTCTTTACTCAGAGAGGTTTGAATATCCATCTATTTACCAGCTCTTCATTCTATGCTATGGCCACTTTTCACAAAGTGCTCCACTTTTCACAAAGCAGTTCAGTCCATCATTTCTTCGTATGGAAGCTGGTTATTGTAGGTTGTTTTTCAATAGACTTGTGTTCTGATTTGCAATTGTTTCTTCTGCTGATGAGGATATCCAGGAAAATACTGGTTTTTTTTCTTCCCTTGTGAATATTATGCCTTTGAAGATGTTGTTGATTGTTTTATGTGTCTTCTTTAGTTGTTTCTTTTTTATTATGATTAAGGTGTCATCTACATATAGGATCTCATTTTTGGCTATATTTATGGGAGTGCTATAGTTTCTAAATGCTGCATTACAATCTCTACTATGACTTCTGGGAGTGGTGATGGATATTCCTTTGATTTGTTGGTTTGTTTGTCCATCACGGGGGGCCTGATGGCCTAGCAGTTAAGACGCTGGGCTTGCTGGCCAAAAGATCATCAGCCCAAGTTTGAGACCCAGGCACCAGCTAATGGGGTGAGTTCCCATTATTCGCCCCATCTCCTGCCAACCTAGAAGTTCTAAAACATGTAAGATGCAATTAGATAAATAGATAACACCTAAATTGGTGGAAGATAACAGTGTTCCATGCACCTCAGTGTGTAGTCATACTGGCACATGACCAAAGAAGTGTCTTTTGATAACGCTGGCTCTTTGGCTATGACATGGAGATGAGCACCCTAGGGTTGACACAACTGAAAGGGCAAACCTTTATCTTACCTTTTTTTACCTTGTCCATCAAACTAAAATTAAGTATGGGGCAAAGGTTAATAAAGTCTATGATTCTGGATATTTCAATCACAGTGTATTTGGCTAGTTGGATATGTTGTATAGTACTGCTGCCACTGATTCTTTCACTAGTTTGGATCTATGAACACACTGATGAAGTTGCCTGGTTGGGTAAGCAAATGTGTGCAAGCCAACAACCAAGCTCAGAAAGTATCAAAGACACCACAGTCTTGTAATAGACATAGGCTTCATGCTTTTTTAGAAGAGCACTTGGACCCGTGTTCAGAGATAATACACTCTGTTAGTCAGATAATTTGGCAATTAGCTAAACCAACCACACCAAACATCTGCTCATCCTCACTCTCTGAAGATGAAGGAAAGAGATTAATAATTGTTTTCACATCATCAGGTTATCCTCAGATAGAAGAGGAAATGAAATCCAGGAAGTTCACCATTCTATGTTCTTCCCTTGTCTCACATTATGACTGTAAAGAGTCACCAGCTTCACTGGTGTCATGATAGGTCCCAGCAATGGGAGCAATGCGAAGGAGTTGCATATTTTTCTCTCAGCTCAAAGCTTGAAGGAAACCACTTTGATGCTTCCACTTGAATGTGCTGAGTATTCAGATACCACAAAACCTATTGATTTGATTAGAACAAGAAAAGAATCTTACAAAGACTTCAGAAGTCATCAAATAAATAATATTTGTCAGAATCCAAACTGTAGAGCTAGTGGAAAGTAAAAATAACTCCTAACTTTTTCTTCTCAGTTAACTTCTGTATTCTCATTTCAGGTTGAAAGAAGGAATCAGCCCTGATGCCATGCTTATCTTTAGCAATGTTATGAGGAGGAACCAGGCTTTGTAACAAAAGCTCAATTGTGCAAGACCATCTTATTGAAGAAACACCATTTCCTTATGTTTGGAACTGTAGATTCCTCTCCTGACATGTGACTGCATTTCTCAGTCACCTCAGATTACTTATTAGTGTTGTGAAGTGAATTCTTCTTAGATAATCTTGATTTTTTCTTTATTCACTTTTATGACAACTTGTACATGATAACTTTTTTCCTTTTTGAAGTTTTTTAAAACAAAATATCTAGTATTTATGGCATGAAAACAGTGGAGTGTGTGAAAAGAGTCCTTTTTATCCAGAAATTTTACCATAGTTTCGGAGTTTGACAACTATACTGTATTTGCATGAGCTAGTAATGATTTGCCATACACAGATACACACACTTCCCCAAAAGCACTTAGTTCTGATGCCGGGAGCAGGAGCAAAGAAAAGAACGATAAATCTAGGACACAAATATCCAACTAAAATAGACATTCATTTTTTCTACAGATCATACTTAATTATAGGCATACTGTAGGAATTGATCCAGTAAAAGTGGCTTTCTACTTGTTTCAGTGATCAGCATCATTGGACTCAAGTTTATGCACGGTTGCTCCAATGTAAGCCTCACTTAGTTCAACTCTATTTTCTCCCAAGGATAATTGCATAAGGTTTGCAAGGCAATTTGCATATGGCTGCTTCTCTCATATGCCTTTCTTGTTGCCAGATGCATTCCTTGTAGCTGTTGGTAAATGTCAGAGAAGTGTTTCATTCTTCAAAATTCAGGGCAGATGTGTGTAATTTGCACATTTTTTAAAATTCTCCTTAGAAGGAGCCAAATATGAAAGTGTACAGCACCAGGGTCAAGGGGAGGCACTGAGTACAGCTTTATAAGTCTCTGAAACTTCATGATAGCCTTAATGTAAAAACTGAACAGAAGGCATTCATTCTGAAAATATGTACAAAACAATGTAAATTTATCTGTAAATAATTTTAGAATATGTATCAATGTGGCATTTTGATTTCTTCCAATTGTATAAAAAGTGAGACATAAAAGTGATTTTTCTGTGAATATTTGGTAGTCTATGAATTAAGTTTTTGTTCTTCCTCCTTTTCTGGATACTATATATCTAAGTCTTTATGCTGAACAAAATCATCCTGGCTCATGGTAGAGAGTTATTTTGTTTCTCTGGTTCACCCTTGAGCTCAGTTTGGGAAAGAATACAGAACTATTCTGATCCTTCTTTCACATTTATCTATTTCTTTATTTTGGAAGCCTGTTTGGATATGGCATTTTGCATTGACAAAATGATTTCTTGCATTATCCCCTAAGTTGTGGATGATCTATTTTGGAGTTTCCAGATTTTGTTCAACTGCAACTCTACCCCTCCTTCACCATCTACCACTTTGCTAGAATTGGTAGGAATCTGAGATCACATCTGGAGATCTATGTATTCATAGGCAGCTGGTAGATGGCACAATGAAGTCATGTGTATCATTATATAAATGATGTCAGGATGCAAATGATGTTACTTCCTCTTCCCCACTCACAATTGCCCACATATTTTTTATTCATACATTCATTGTATATGTGCAAAACTGGATAGAACCTTCCTTAGCAGTTATTTGTTTGATTATTATTTTATATAATTTATTTGGTCACTTATATCAACACAGTGATTCTGAAGTGCTATAATAAATTCTATACTGTGGAGTAGATATAACACTAGCTTCCTAAAAGCAGCTTTATAACTGGGATCTACTTCTGGAATAAATACTAATTCAGTTCCTATCCTTTTTTGCTATTTAAATATTTATTGTTTTCTTGGATTTTTTTTAAAAAGGAGAGTGTTTTAATATTCTGACTATACTACTATCAGCTGTGCTTTATTCCAACCAAAGATATCCTTCTAATCAAAATTTGCAATCAGGACCGGAAAGAGGATTGCTAGTACTTGGTAGTTTGCTTAAAATCAATCAAAATTTGTGTTGATGCACAGGAGTCAGGGGGATGTGAAGACGATGAGTTTATTTGGAAAAAAACAGGAAAACTGAGGGAAAATAATTTTCTGTTTACAACCTATAGTTCTTAAGAAGTTATATCTGCATTAAAACAAGATTGAATGAGCAGTATTTATTCCCCAAAACATTATAACATTTAAGCACATTCTGCTATGTCTGGGTTTCAAAGTTTACCTTCACAGTTTTCTTTAAATAAGCCAAAAAGGTAGCTTTAGGGAAACTTCACATTACTTTTAAAATATACTGTAACAGCTCACAAACATATGCTATACCTAGGTAAAAGCAAACATTAGTCATTATACATTTTTATAACTCAAATATATTTAAAATACAAACTTAACCATAGTTAATTCAATTTTGGGGGATTCTCATGATGCCTTGAGTTATATCCATAGAGTACAAACTGTGTTCAAACAACATGCTAAGCTTAGAGGCAGTGCCTAGCTTGTGGTACTTTGTGATGTTCTTCGTACTGTTTTTTAAGAATATTATTATTATTAGAATGTATTAACTACATTCCTATAAAGTATTTCCAGAAAAAATATTTTACAGAAGTACTTATACATTTCTCTTTGTAAAGTAACATATTCAGATGATCTGTTGACAACTTGACATGCTGGTAATCTCAGATTCTGGGAGCTTTTTCCTCATTCAAGGAATTTCTGAGTAGACTTATTCTTTAGCAATATTGCTTATTATTTATATGCTTGTCTATTTGTGTAAAATGTAGCTGCAACTGCCATATAGAAATTATCAAAAAAGTAAAACTTGTTTTATGCAGTCCTTCAATATATACAGAAAGTATTACATCTGGGCAGTCTTAAGAAAAGGAGCTTTTGAAAGACCTTTAGCTGCATGCTGAGGCTGTGCCCTCTTGAGGGCTTAGCACAGCTGCTTCAATGGGTTTCTTGGGTCAACTTTTAAGACGTGCTCACCTAGCAACCATACTAGACTAGGAATTCAAGTTGCTTTGTTTTTTGGATGTAGATGAATTGTGAGGCACCACTTCAAATGCTTTAACACATCTAGAAAACAGAATTACTAGGGAGAACAAAGTTTGTGACTCTTTAGCAGAACTGTAGGTTCTTTTGGTGTTTCAATTTCTTTCTTTCCATTTATCTACTGTAACTGGAATAAGATTCTTATTCTATCCTGTATCAGGCCAAGGGAAAGGAATCTCAAAAGATTCAGATGTATGATTTTTTTACTGCAATCTCTTTTATTGTAGTCTCAAGGTTGTGAACTAGTAAGTTAACATAAAGCCATAGATACAGAGTAATCATTTGAGAGACTCTTGTCTTTTTTTGTCTTCATTTGAATTCTCCTTTTTTGCATTCCATAGATGACAGCCTAAACGATCTTGCCAGCACGATTTGGAACAGTGGTTACCCTATTTTGTCACTAAAATCTTTTTAAAGATACAAGATAAAGGTTCCCCTGCCAGTTCTGGCTGACTCTAGGTCAGTGACAGTGCTCATCTCCATTTCACAGCCAAAAAGTCAGCATTTTGTCCAAAGATGCTTTTGTGCTCATGGCTGGCATGATTATACCCTGAGGCTCACAGAATGCTGTTGCCTTCCCAGCAAATTGGCGTTCCCTATTTATCTACTGTCATGTGAAAAAATGGTACACCCTCTTACATATTAGGACATGGTAAACATCATCTGGTCCTTAGCAGTTCTTAAAAGTAGGTAAATACAACCTCAGATGAAAAACAACACATGACATATTATACCATGTCATCATGTATTTTACAAAAAGGAACCATGAGTAGCAGCCAGAGATC
>JANHZU010001716.1:281074-291917 GCA_032468055.1 Acrochordus granulatus
AAATGATTTTTTGGTGAATATTTTTGGGGGCATGGAACAGATTATCTGACTTTCCATTGTTTCCTATGGGAAACTGCTTTTCTGTTTACGAGCATTTTGCGCTAAGAGCGTTCTTCCAGAACGGATTAATCTCGTCTTGTGAGGCACCACTGTAGATGCAAGTGGAATAAATTTTTGCAGTGGAGAGAGTGGGGAAAAAACCCTCAAAATTATGACTGTGGTCATGTGATTGAAATGTACAAAATGGGGTAGGGCTAAAAATGTTTAATCCTGGCCAGCATCTTGATATTTTTGTCTCCTTCTGCAGGGGCTCCTGCTGGAAAATATATTATTCCTTGCTACAGTAACTCATCATTGCAGTTCCTCCATATATTTACAGAAAATATATTATTCCTTGCTACAGTAACTCATCATTGCAGTTCCTCTGTGTATTTACAGAACTTAAAGTTAAGGAGATCACACCTTACCATCCTTGTTTTCTTTTCCACTTCACTTAATTTAACCAGTCATCAATCACTGATGCGTCATGCAATATTTATTTTAGAAAGCTTATCCTAATAGTTATCTTCCATAACTCATATTCACTAAACTTTTTAAACAAAATCATTTTAATACACATTTACCTGAAATCAAGTTTGAATAAAACTGGACCTCTTATTCTGGAGTAAGCATGCAGGGAATCTGGACGCACACCTAGCATTTAAATCAAGGGCTGTGGCTAGTTTTCAACTTAACAGCTGTGTATCTATCTGTATGATGCCATCTTACTTTTTCATACAGACTGACTGAACACTTTCAGAAAGTTTTGTTTGACACAAAAGGTTATGAAATCTTGCCTGAAGACTCCAGGCTTTGGTTGCACATCTGGTCTGAATCAAACTACTGTACATGGGTTATGCAGGCCCCCTAGCGCCAAACATGTACAGTACAGCTAAGAAAATCAGTTTATCACCTATTACTCATACAATGGTACAGTGGGTTCATGAAAGCTGCACAGGATAGAAAAGTTCTATTATTTAGTCCTTAATTTAAGCAGATTTTCAGATGAAATGTTTTTACAGGTAACTTCTGGCCTAGTTCTTTTTCAGAGAGAGATGCTAGTATCTTGGTGATGTCCAGCTGGGTTTGTTTAAAGTTCTCATCAGTCACAGGGAACATGGGAAGTTGTCTTCCATCATTCAGTCCTAATTAGATATGTACAGTTAACCTCACTACATAGCTTTAGATGTGGCATTATCACAGTGATAATAAAGGCAGATAACGTAACCTAATAAGCAACAAGACAATTTTGTGCCTAAATTAGTTGGGTCATTTGGATTTTATGGCTAGTGAAAAATCCTGATCTCTTGGAGCCTTTCAATTATTTGACAGTTGAAGTCTATCACTTCCTGGTCCTAATCCTGAATGAAAAACTTAATTTTCTCTTTATAGATCTAGTAATAAGGGCTGAAAAAAATCACCTTTCAAAACAAAGCCATATATATTTCTTAAATTTCTAGATAGCTATATTTTCTTCTCAACCTTTTTCATTATCAAAATTATCCAAATGGAGTAACATGGATACTTAGCATAGAGGTATGCTAAGATACAGCAGGAAGAAACTACGCATTTGGATCTTAAAAGCACTATTATTAAGTTGTATTTCCATTATTATACAACAATAAATATATTTCAGCAGAGTACAAGACAATGTGCTTGACAAAATAAACTGTACTAAACAAACTATATAACCATTAAAATACATTCACATTTACTTCTCATTCAGTAATTCAGCTTTGATCTCAGCATACTGGGATCAACATTTTTATTAGCCCAAAGGACCACAATAATTTTTTGTCTTATTGCAGTTTTTGGGGGTAGGGCAATAGAGGTGAATTACAAGTTTCTTTTCTTAAGATCATTCTAAAACTTATTAACCTTTAAGTTTTGAAAAAAAACTCATCAATTTTGATGTTTGTCACCAGATTTCAGCAATGTAATCAGAAGGGCTACAAAAACAAACAAAAACACAGTAAATGGATCATGCCTGGTCCATAGGCTGTGGATTGCCCACTTTGGCTTATTATAGCATATTAGTGATAAATCTCTTTACAAAAGGTACAACTATAAAACACAAAAACAATCTTATATAGTTTTTTAAAAGGTTGATATTGAACTCATATTAACATCATCATCAATATGGAAGGTTTTCAATGTTCATTTATTTCCCCCCTGCAAAAGACACCCATGTATTTATGGTACCAGCATAATTTACCCCAAAAAAGAATTTCAGTTACAAATACTTTAGGTATCAAAATACACAGTTTTCCAAATTTGCATATTTGTTGTGCTATATGAAAACCTTGATAATAGTCAATTTTTATCTTGGAATGTTTTATTTCAATGCTAAGTGTATTACAGATAAAAATCACAAATGTTCTAACCATAATTAGCACCTTAGTTGTCAAACAGTTATGAGAAATCTTGGAAATCATTGATCTTAACTGCATAAAGTTTAAGTAAACCAAAATCTTTACGGAGAAAACCTTATGACATCTTAGAACAGTGATTCCCTGATCTTCAAAGTTTTATAGGTACTTAAAAAAGAAAATCCCAAGCACCATTTATCTAGTCAAATGATATTAACTGACTGATACAACCCAAGAATGAGATGAAAGTCACTCTCCAGCAGTCACTTTATGGCTTTCAGAGTGGGCCAAGCTGAAATGAAATTCTACTTTGAGGGAACTGGAATGCAGTTAAAAAGCAAAACTAGGTATTTTTGCCATTCTGAGGGGGGCGAGATTTAAATGCTATCTGAAGATTTATAAACATCCTAAAAAAAAGAGCACAGTCTAGTGAACTCATGAGGTTACCAGCTGACAAAGCATAAAGGAAAGTTTTGTCGGAAGCCCAAAACAGGTTGCTCAGCAAGGTTTAACTCAACTCTCTAAAGAAGATGCTTTCCAGAAATGTTGGGACTTCAGTTTCCATGATTCCTAGAAATGATATGTATAAGCTGGATTTGGAAACAACAGCTGTATTTCACATCAATTATCTCCATTATTGATTATAATTATACATTATACAAATTACACAGCATTATACAAATCCAATCAAAAATGGTTGGCGAATACAGGGAGTGGAGGCTCAGGGTTCACCAAGGACATCTCTCTCTTGCATAATAGTAAATCTTAAACTCCAGGAGCTATATCAGTGAGTCTGTGGAAGACCAAGGTTTCTTTAAAAAGGAACGAGATCTGAATAGAACTTTTTTAAAAGTTTTTGTTTACATTATTCCAAGAAAGATGTATCAAAGGAGATCTCAAGAAAGGGATTAAAAGAATAGACATTCTTTGGATGGATGATGACTGCTCCAAACAGTAAAACCTCATGCTAGGATACAGAAAGATACAAGAAAGGGAAGGGACTTGATAGCAATTGGCAGGTTGAAGATATGAGATTAAAAAGGCATTCCAGCAGGAAGCTCAGAATGTGCAAAACTGTCTTCTTTATGTGTCCAAGGAGAAACTTTGTCCTTTTTCTCCTTGTAACCTGAGAATTTTTATATCAAGCTGTTCTTTAATGGACAGAAAAAAATTATAGCACGTTCCTTGATCAGAGATGAAGTCATTACTTCCATTCACACGAGGGCCATCCTCTTCAATTTCTTCATTATAATGAATACAGTTTTTAAATAAACACAAACGAAGGTGTACAATTTCTCAATCACATAAATGAAGATGTGTAATCAGTACAACTATAGTTAAAAGTTATCACATATAACTGGTAGAGCATTTACCAACTCAGTAATTCTGCCGATATCATAAAGAGCAGCACAAAGAGATTTCTATGAGTCAGGCAAGAAGTTCTGCAGAACTTGCCCCTCTTCACCAAGCATGTAATAATGTGAAATGGTAAGTCAAATCTTGTGTGGTCTGCAATAAATCAAAAATCACCAAGTGCTGCTCTTGCTCCATTCCTATTGATTGAACTAATACAGGGTCACAACCCTTGTATTTATGTTGAACAGTTATTGGGAACACTTAGAAACATTCCTACACAAGCTTCATGTAATTCAATACTTTTGCAACAGCTGTTTACTTCCAATGAAACTGATGCCAAAGCTTTTCCAAAATTAACCACTTTAGAACAGAAAGAGTGATTCTACAGTAAGGAATGGAAAAATAACTTCTACAAAGAACTCTATGCAATCTGCATTTTTGCCCTTTAAAGTACAATGCGTTGTATCAGTTTTAAACAGAGACATCGTTTTAAAATCTACTTCTGCTGTTCTTCAGGCTGGAAATTTAATCAAAAAAGTAAGCTTGATCAAAGGATGAAAAAGTCCCAGTGAAAACAGGAGTAAAATTATAAATCAGGGCATTAGTCTCAGCCTTTTTGCTGGAAAAATGATGACTGCTCTTCCGGGCTGCAAAATATTGGAAACATATGAATTATTTTCATGTTATCATCCTGTGTAACCCCAATTCTTTTGTTAACATTATGATTAGAGATCCTAACCCTAAATAAAATTTAGATACTTCAGGAGTACTACAGTTTAGAGAATGTGCCTCAGACCTAAACCTGCTTTTTTTTAAACATGTTCTCCCTGTAGGTTTCTCTAAATCAGTATATTTAAAGAGAATGGGGAATTCTGCTGAAACTAGCATTGGTAAAACCTCAGCTTTATATTGGGTGTATAGTAGATGGCCTTTTTAACAAAAAACAGGTCAAAAGTTACTGTTGAATAATTCTTTTGAGCTCAATGCACCTGAAGTAAGATTGTAATTTTCAATATTGCAGCCTAGTGATATAAATAAAATCTACAAAATATGCTATATTGCCATCAGTTATTCCATTAATAGGAATTTCATATCTGCAATCTAAGTCATTGGTGAGACATAATAATGCTTCTCTTTTCTTTTGAGAAAAATGTTTGATTACGTTTATCCATGTCCTTACTAAGATTACATACCTTCACTGACAAAGAAGTCAGCTAGGAAAAATGTTACTTTTATAGATGCTGAGGAATGTGGAATGCCAGTTGAAATTTTCCATTCAAATGGATTTTTTTCTGGATGCCACTGGACACCATAAATAGGGTATCTGTAAGCTACAAAAGCAGAACAGTCTTAGCCATAATACAATAATATTACCCTCTTTGTCATCTCTAATGAGAATTATTTGAGGATCTTGAAACAAGGAACAAAGAACAGCATCTCAGAATTATTATCCAATGTACTGCTGAATAAATCTTCATGAATTAAGAGCCTATGTTGTGAAAATGGATAAACAAAGTGAATTCTTGTTATGGAAGATTTCGTAACAATATCCCCTATTAGTCTTGACATTAAAGACTAACAAAGCTACTCTTTGAAAATTAGAAAATAGGTAGATCAGAAACACTATGCCATCCATCCCAATATCGTCTACTTTGACAGCAGCTCTCCAGGCCCTTACATCTTTTCTCCCACTTGAACTATGATAGTTTTTGAACAAGAAACGTTACAGTGCTCTATTGCCAAGCTATGGTTCTGTTGAGCACAGGGCTTTCAACAACTCTTTTAAAAGTACAATTAAGAAATAGTAACATATACTAACGTAACTAAACATAAATTAACAATATAACCATTCCAACTGGTAATGTTCTTCAATCTATCCAATCATCTGAAAACTAAAGAATAATATACCACCACCAACGATGAGAGCACTTGCAGTTGCCTAAGGACGAGACCACTTGCAACTGCTTTTCTCCACTTGATGTCTATCTACCACGTGTTGGTAGATTATGTGAGTAGACAACTCACATTGACATCCACCAACATAGCCATGCTGGAAAGGGATGATAAGTGTTTTAGTGTGACACATCTGAAGATCTACAGATCAAGGAGAACATTAGAGGATGGACACAGAAAATTTCAGAGTCATATTTTTCCTAGATATTTTCTCCGCTAATAGAAAATGCGTAAAGTGACATCATTATGTTGTACATTTTCCAATTCTCTTTTGTTGTGTTTGTAGAAATAGAACTGTGGCATGCAATGAGCTCAATACACATCTTATAGTTTTAATTGTATAAGGGAACAGAAAGAGGCAAAATAACTTGTGGAATCTATCTTATCTGAACAAATGTCCCCGGAATTTGCTTTGGTGACAGTAAAGACGAGGGAAATCCCATGAGCCTCATTAGTAATTAGATTATTACCTTCCATGGTGGATACGAACTCCACATTATGAAAATTAGTTGTTAAGATCTTATAAAAGTTGCGCAGTTCCTTATTGTTTGTGTAGTTCTGTAAAACAAAAGTAATCATGATTTAATCTAGTTTTGAAAATGGGATATTTTTATCTGCATCATTTTAGTAAGGACAAGCCAATAGTTCAACTCCTCTATGGGCCCAGCTGGATTCGTTCTTCAACTTTGTACCATTAGAACTTGTTCTGTCCAAGTTCCTAAGATCAGCCCTTCAAGCCAGGCCTCATGAATGTGGAGAGTGGGTAACCATACTCAACTATGGGCTTAGACTATCCTTTTTCTTCTTGGCTTTGCCCCATTAACTATGAGGGATGATTTTCAGTTCACATGGAAAGAGATAGTGACAACTAAAATCTCATCCTTGGGATTCTGTCCAGGCCTTTTACTCAGCCTGGGATATAATCAGGCCAAAGCACTTATTAAACAGTGTGTAGCAGATAAAGAATGCCAATTGGACCTAACCAGGAATCTTTATCAACAGGAATCCAACAAGCCTTCCCTATGGCATACTTAACAAATCTTGAAATACCTAACCACGCAAGGGCCTTTACTTTGGCATAATGTTACATTCTCTCGATAGCTGTTCTTGAAGGCTGATACAGGAAGATTCCCTACCCAGAGAGATAATGCCCCATGACTCTGTACATATAAAAACAACAAAACCTGTACTTCTCTAGTGCCTATACAACAGAGCCATTCAGACTAGACTCATTTCACCATAACTGCATAATACCCAGAGTGCACAAGACAATTCTACACATCCCTGTTGCTCTTAAATACTAACCCTGCTACAACATAGTGTTGCCAGGTTTTGTGTAGTTGTATTTAAACTGTCATAAGATTATTTGTGCCATAAATCACTTTTAAAGAGGACCTAGACAATCATTATAGAGTATTTTTTATTATGATAGATTTGATTTGCCATGCTCTTTTATGCCCATTTATTGCTCCTACCCCTCCTTTTAGCTTTTTAGTTTTCAGCCTTTTATGTAATTTTATTTTTTTATTTCTTATGCTTTTATACCCCACCCTCTTAATGCTGGTCTTTGACCATAAGAAAGGCTCATTTAATCTGAAATTAAGGACAAGAAATTACCTGTACAGATAGACTCCAGAAATGAAAGTGTGAAGACACAGGCTTTGAATCTATCAGTTCATATATCTCTTCAGGAAAATCCTGAAACATCTTGCTGTGATTTGCATCTTATATCGAAAACAAAACATCACTCTACATCAAGAAAAGGCAATGACTGGGTTCAAACTTCAGACTAGACTACATACCACAATTTGCAAATCATAGTGGTCATTTTCACCAACCTGTTAAGTCAAATTTCAATATCTTATCCTATGTTTTCCTATGTTGTGTCAACTATACAACATTACCAACCATAAGGCAATGTTTTGTTTGCTCAGATATGGACTGCAGACATAAACCAGGCCTCTGTCCTTTTTAGGCAAATAGCCACTTAACTTCCTGCTGCAAACATATGTGTCAAGTGTGTGATTAGGTCCAGCAGCCAGAGAGATTTATATGGCACATTCACGTATGATGTACCCGAGACAATTAAAGCCTGAATGGGACTCTAAAATTTTCTTATGCCTCACTCCATTTTTATATATGAAATTATTACTGTCATGCTTACTTAAATATACTGTCTTCATTATACATTTTAGAGCAATACCTTATGAACGGCTTTTGAATTTAATCAAGAAAATTATTACCTGTGTGTTTCTGAAGGAATGTCATAACAATACAAGCTGGAAACTACATTACATTGCTCCTAAATCAATACTGCTGTCATCAAATGGAATGTAGGATATAAGTATCTTTCTCCTCTTTCTATTCTGTTTAAGCAAAGATTTCTGATACTATGGCTAAACCACCCAGTGAGGCACCACCTTGATATGGTTGGGGGGCTTGTATACTCTGAAGAAGATGAGAGCTATGACAGAGATTCAAACATACTGGGCAAATCTCATCATAGGAGCCAGACAAAGAGTGTCTGCCACCTATAAAAATATGAGAAGTAAATTACAGAAATCCATACTGGCTCGGTCGTCGCCCGGGTTAACAAGGCTAGATGTTATTGGACACCTGCTGAAAAACGGGCTACAGGATTACACTGGAGGAGGAAATGGCAACCCACTCCAGTATCCTTGCCAAGAAAACCCTATGGACAGTAACAAAATGCTAAAAGATAGATGCCAGAAGATGAGCCTCTCAAGATGAAAGAATGAAATGGCTGGGCCAAAGGCAAAATGATGCTCTGTTGTGGATGTAACTACTACTGTGGACAAGAATCCCTTAGAAGAAATGGAGTAGCCATCCTAGCCAATTAAAGAGTGGGAAAAGCAGTATTGGAGTACAACTCCAAAACAGCAGAATGATGTTCAAATCCAAGGCAAACCATTCAACATCATAGTAATCCAAGTCTATGCCCCAACCACTGATGCCAAAGAGGCTGAAGTTGACTGGTTCTATGAAGGCCAACAACACCTTCTAGAACTAACACCAAAAAAAGATGTCCTTCTCATCATAGGGGATTGGAATGCTAAAGTAGGAAGTCAAAAAATAACCTGAATAACAGGCAAGTTTGGCCTTGGAGTACAAAATGCAGCAGGGCAAAGACTAACAGAATTCTGTCAAGAAATGCTGGTCATAGAAAACACTCTTTTCCAACAACCCAAGAGGCAACTCTACACCAGATGGTCAACACCAAAATCAGATTGATTATATTCTTTGAAGCCAAAAATGGAGAAGCTCTATACAGTCAATAAACCTGGATCTGACTGTGGCTTAGATCATGAGCTTCTTATTGCAAAATTCAGGCATAAATTAAAGAAAGTAGGGAAAACCACTAGGCCATTCAGTTATGACCTCTATCATATCCCTTATGATATGATAATCATATCATATCTTACAGTGGAGATAAGGAAAAGATTTAAAGGATTAAATCTGGTAGACAGAGTGCCTGAAGAACTATGGATGGAGGTGTTTAATATTGTATAGGAGGTAACTACTAAAATCATCTGAAAGAAAAAAATGCAAGAAAAAAAGTGGCTGTCTGATGAGGCTTTACAAATAGCTGAAGAAAGAAGGAAAGTAAAAGGCAATGGAGAAAAGGAAAGATACACCCAACTGAATGCAGATTTCCAGAGAATAGCAGGGAGAGATAAGAAGGCCTTCTTAAATGAACATTGAAAAGAAATAAAGAAAAACAATAGACTGTGAAAGACTGAAGATCTCTTTAAGAAAATTGGAGATATCAAAGGAAAGTTTCATGCAAAAATGGGCATGATAAAGGACAAAAATGATAGGGACTTAACAGAAGCAGAAGAGATTAAGAAGAGGTGGCAAGAATACTCATAAGGATTATACAGGAAAGATCTAAATGTCCCTGATAACTATGATGGTGTTGGTTGCTGACATAGAGCCAGACATCCTGGAGTGTGAAGTCAAGTGGGCCTTAAGAAGCATTACTAACAACAAAGCTAACAAAGCTGGTGGTATTCCAGCTGAACTATGTAAAATCCGAAAAGATGACTTGCTCACTCACTTTATGCTCACTCAAGATGTGATTAAATGTGGAAAACACATCCAAGGCCACAGGATTAGAAACAGTTTACATTCCAATCCCAAAGAAGGGCAAACCAGTCATTCATAAAGAATTGGAAGGTAGATACTGAAGCTGAAATACTTCGGCCACATTATGTAAAGAGAGGACTCATTGGAAAAGATCATGATGCTGAGAAAGATTGAAGGCAAAAGGAGAAAGGAATGGCAGAGGATGAGATAGTTTGACAGCATCATTGATGTAATGAATGTGAATTTGATCAAAACTCCAGGATTCAGGGAGGCCTGGTGTGCTGTGGTCCATGGGATCAGAAAGAGTCAGACATGATTTAGCAACTGAACAATAACATCAAAAAGGCTAACATGGTATTCTGGGCTGGTTTCCTCCTGGCAGGAGTTTTCAGGCCAATCCACAGGAAATGGATGCCAAAGAGAACACCTTTCAGGAAGTCATGAAATTAAGAATGTGGCTGGAAACCAAGCTTCCTTTTACAATGCATGATCTTTTAGAAAAAATAGAAGAGAAATAAAGAGTCTGCAAAGATCACCATTTATTTTCCCCAGCTCCTGCCAATCTAGCAGTTTGAAAGCACATAAAAATGCAAGTAGATAAATAGGTACTGCCAAATTTGGTGGGTGAGTCATGCTGGCCACTTGACCGCGGAAGTGTCTTCAGACAATGCTGGCTCTCTTGACTGTGAATCGGAGAGGAGCACCCCAATCGAGGACAGAGGAAACCTTTACATTTTTTAACATTTTTAGTGTTGTTGTTCAGTCGTGCAGTCATGTCTGACTCTTTACGACCTGCAGTACGCCAGGCCTCCCTGTCCTGCACTGCCCCCTGGAGTCCACCCAAGCCTGACATCACCCTGACAATGCTATCTATCCATCTCATCCTCTGCCATCCCTTTCTTCTTTTTCCGTCAATCCTTCCCAGCATCACAGTCTTTTCTAATGAGTCCTCTGCGCATTATGTGGCCAAAGTACTTGAGCTTCAGCTTCAATATCTGTCCCTCCAAAGAGCAATCAGG
>JANHZU010001716.1:354249-369160 GCA_032468055.1 Acrochordus granulatus
AGTTGTAAGCCATACTTCACATTGTGTGAACCAGGCTACTATGTTTTTTCAATAAATCAAGTTTATTATATGAACAGAATAATGTTTTCTCCCTGAGTTAGAAAAACAATACTTGTGTGTTTCTCTTGATATTATTCTTACAAGCAGTTGTTCTTTCTCTCTTTAATAACATTGCAGAATGTGCAGATAAAATCTCAGACATTGCTTTAGAATAACATTTTGTAGGTCAAAGTTAACATGGTTGTTGAAGGCTTACAGTAGTAACTATATAATAGTGTGATGTGATGAGCTGTTGATTCAGTGGAAAAGAAATTGCCTTAGTTTACATTAATTTATAATTAAATTACATATAAAATCATACTGATTTTATAGAGTTGGGTCTGATGTGATCATATTTAGAGTAAATCTATTGAAATCAAGAGAAATTACATATACATAACTTGCATCACTGACTTTACTAAGCTTAACTTTAAGGCATTATTCAGACTGAATCCCTTTATCCCAACTTAATTCTTAGATGTTAATTAAGATTATCGTACCAAACACTTGTTTCTGCAGAATATTTTGATTGCACTTCATGGTGGTCTGTATACCACTGTGAAATGTGTTGTACATTTACAGAGATAGTATTGCTTGGCATTTCAAGTGCAGTGCACTCTGTACTGTCAGTGCAGACAGACACTTGTGTTCCAGGGCACTAATCCTTTAAAATAGAAAACTGTACAATGTGAATATATAATTTCTTTGAATTATGCAAATTAATGTAAATTTATGAAATGTTCTTTTCTCCAATCTCAACTAAGGGTGTATCAAACAATGTGAGTTTGAAATGGATTACTCAAATATTTTTAGTTTTCTTATTCTGTGTTCAGAACATTCCTGTTGGAAGAAGTTGGAACAACTTGTTTCAATTTAAATCAGTTTTGGAATTCAAAGTATTTAGCATTCACAGATTTTGTACACTCTTGTTCACCATTTCATTTGTTGAACATTGGTGTAATTATGATAAATCTGAAATGAAGATTCTTAGGCTTATGTAGCAGAATATATGGAAGTTTTTAGAGTATACTTACAATATGTGTACTGGGTGTGAATTTAACAAAATCAAATACTGTAATCACATAGTAAAAGCCTCAACCCTTATGCTTAAGACTTAAACTGCCATTTTATAATTAAGGGACAAATTGCAGAAACTTTCAAAACCAAGAAATGAACAGGCCAACAGTTTCTTGGAATACACAGTTGAGAGAATATAATTGCTCCTCCTAACAAACAGACTGATAATGAGCACTGAGAGTTTTCCAAGCTATCAACAAGGAGGAGAATGTAATAAAAAAATAAGTTGGATCCAAAGATCTGAGTGGAAGGCCAACATATAATAGATGCTTTATATCACCTTCCACTTAGCTTTTCTGATTATGAGGGAAAGATAGACTCCATTTAGAACTGTAGGATTTGTTCCTGAAAATGGAGCAATAGAGAACTGAATACATATATTTGCAGAAGCAGTTTTCTTCAATTATCTGCTATTAAAACACATATCAGGATGTTTTAAGAGAATCTCCTTAGTACTTGAAGAAATCTGGTAAATGAGGAAAGAAATTGTGTTGCAAAAGCAGCTTTAAACAAGGAAACTTGTGAACCCAAACCATGTCCTGGTATTAAAACTGACCATACTGGGGCATTTTAGATAAATATTTTTTCCCTCTGTATAGTTTATATTTTGAGACCCATTATAAATAAATCCTAATAATTTTTTAGCCAATAGAAATATTAAATGTAGCAGGCTAAGTTGATAGCAAGAGTTAATGGTAAACAATTAAGATTTGGAAATGATATACACGTAATCCTTGACTTAAAACCACAATTGGGACTGGAATTTCCATCATAAGTCATTGCAGTCAATTGAATTGGTTCCAGTTTTATGACAATTTTTATGGTGGTCTTTAAGCAAATCACAATTAAGCGAATCATACAGTCGTTAAGCAAATAACAAAGTTAAATGAACGTTTTTTGCTGGAAATAGGGAAAACTAGCAAATTGCAATCACATGTCCACAGGACCCCGCAACCAGTTGAAAATGTGAACTGGTTATCAAGACCTCAAATTGTGATTGCATGACCATGGGGAAGGTGAAATAGTTGTAAATGGGAATCACTTCTTTCTGAGGTGAAAATGAACTGTCATAAAATTAGATATAAATGAACTGTCATTAAATGAGTGGTTGTAAATTGAGGATTATATATATGCACAATTTCTTCTTTAAAAAAACATCAAATACATATATACAGCTGCCCATCCTGTAACTCTCAGTCAACAATTAAAACAGCATCAGTATATATATATATCTGTTAAAACCATAAGCATGAACAATTGGGCACCAAAGTTAAGCTTCCCCATTTAGTCCCTCATTGAATCCTCTTGTGTGCCTCACCCTGCCCCTGCACTTGAGGAAAAGCCAGGTCAAGTGCTTCTGGTACAGCTGGGTGAGCAGAGGCCTGCTAAACTTTAAAGGGGAGGGCTGGGGCTGCCATGAAAGGCATGCTTCCTAGATCCCATAAGATACAACGTTGAAGGGAAGGTACAGTAGTCCTCAACTTATGATTACAATTGAGTCCGGAATTTTGGTCATAAATCATTGTAGTTGTAAGTTGGGTCACCATGTGACCGGACTAAGTTTTATGACCGTTTTTACAATTGTTATAAGCCACTGTGGCCCTTAAGTGAATCACATGGTTGTAAGTCCGAATCCAACATCTAATGGCATTTTTTGCCAGGAAATGGCAAAATATCACAAAACGTGATCGCATGACTGCAGGATGCTGCAACCAGTTTTCAACACAAGCCAGTTGCCAAGCGCCCGAAATACAATAACGTGACCGTGGTATGGAAGTCATAACTTTGAAGCTGTAAGTAGCATTTTTCAAGTCCGTTGTGACTCTGAAAAGTTGTTACGCAATCAGTCCCAAGTTGAGGCCGACCTGTGCTAGGATCAAGCCCATGCGGTCTGATCTGGGAGGATGGACAGCTTTCCTCAGGGGGAGGGGCCTCCAGGTGACCTGATCCTGTGCCGCACTCCAGATCCTGGGACTCCGGGAAAAATGGGCAAGTTCACAGTTCACTCGGCCTCCAGCAGTTTGTTCACCGCCTCTTTCAAATGCCTGACATGATCTGACCGTGTTTGGCTGCACACGATAGCGTCAACCCAAAAAAGCTGCAGGGAACTTTCCAGGTAACAGATCCACTGACATTTCAAAGGCTGCAGAAACATTCATGGGGCGTTTCTTAAAAGCGAAAGAGCCCTTACAGAGCAGCAAAGAGCGTTTTTTCCTCTGGTGTTTTTCTCCAAATCTGCTAAAACCCCCTGGTGAGATCCAAACTCAGAAAGAACTGGATGGTTCAGAAGGCCGTAGGACGGCTACCAAACGTGGCACCATCATTGAACAACCTGAGATCCACACAAACATTATCTCCGCGTTGGTTTTGAGAGAAGCGCGGTGGGGCAGAGCAATCATTGTGGGAAAGCCCAGTGGTGCACGCTGTCAGCATTTTTTGAACTTTTCACTTAATCCCTGAATCTTTTGAGGGATTCTTCAGGGCTTCATCTGACAGATTTTGTATCCCTCTTTTAAAACCTTTTTTAAAAAATAGTGGAACTTATTTCCCACTGTCACTTGTGTTTATTATAAAATGACAGAAAAAAATGTCCAGGTATACATTTTATATCAGATGTGCAGTCGATATATACCATAATTGTATTTTTGTAAAATGAAATGAGTGAGGAACAACTGTAAAATCAACTCATTGTTACCTTCTGTGGAAGAAGACAGCAGACAAAGTATAATTCGGATTTGTTGTTTCCTTCCTCAATAATTTCTTTCCAGTATCTTTCTGGCTGATAGTCCTCATGGTAGTATTTTGCACATCATTTCCTTTTCTTCAATAAATGACTAACTTGCTGTGATTATATTTGTGTAAATCACCATTTTATATGAATACGTAGAAGGCTTTCACTAAAATACAAAAGAATGCATGTATTTTGACTTCAGGTCACAATTCGCATCAAACTTGATTGATGTTCGCTTTTCTTAGTATCTTTTCTGTGCTTGCTTGAAAGGCTGGTTTTATGGCTAGTGTAGTGGAAATGTTTTAATACTGTTTTTAAAAGCCTGTATTCTGAAGAATTTCCACAAAACAAACTACAAATAGCTTATTCAAAATAGGCCTGAGTTTTAGAACATAACTTGCCACATAATGAGATTAGAATAATAAGACGTAAGAGGAATTCTCTTTGAAATAAAAATTATTGGTAAGGATCTACTCATGAATTGTGAGCAATATCTCTAGCAGTCTGTGTGTCACTCTAATCCACTGTTTCTCCACCTAGTCAACTTGAAGATGTGTGGACTTCAGCTCCCAAAATTCCCAGGCAACTTTACTGGATCAGGAATTCTCAGAGGTGAATTCTACACATCTTAAAGTTGCCAAGGTTGGGAAACTAATCAAATCATTCATAAGAAGTGAGCCTTTTCCCTTTTTGTCACATTTGATAAAGTCTATAGATAAGTCTCAAAAATAAAAAATGTGTACAAAATTGATTTAGGTGTGCATGAGTCTTTGGGTATCCTGCACATTAAGGTTGCAGGCCTGTACATATCTAGCTTCAGTTGGATTCTTAAGTGCAAGTTTGCACTGCAAAGCTGAATATGCCTGTACTATGTTGTATCCTGCTTAGTTTAAAGAAAGTCATTTTGCAGTTGAAAGTACCAAACATGATCTTAAAATTATAAAATAGTGGACCAGCATGTGATTAAGTTAACTATACATATTAATGACTGAAAATACATCCAGTCACGGATGATTTGTCATCAAATAAGGAGGTATTCCTTTTCACTGACACAAGCCTTAGTACACCACTGAAAAAAAGTATTTTTCTGAAATATTTTCACAATGCAATGGATGATACATGCCATTCACATGATTGGCATTGACTACAGTGGACTAAATACAGAGGGAATTTCAGTTGAACCTATGGTGTATTTATATCTTTTGACATGATGGGATTTCTAAGCTTGAGAATTTTTAGAAACATTACTCATGGAGCAAATATAATTTCAGTGAGAGACTTCACATAAAAGGAAGATAAAAGTAACTATAGCCTTCACTGTTAAAAACAGAACAGATTTGCTAATTGCTAATATTATTTATAACTGATTTTTGAAAACATCCAAAATGTAACATCGATCAGTTCCTGTTAACTGTTTCTGTGGATTATTATATAATGGAAGGACTATTGCGTGGGAACAAAATAGGTTTTATTCATGGAAGACCTATATAAATTGTCAGAATCTGGATTTCATTTAAGTTCAAACATGCCGCTTCAATAGCTTACTTTGTAATATACCCAAATACTCAAAATACGTTTAAGGTGAATGCCTTAAATTTACTATAGTGTGGTTGACATATGTCTATCTAATTTCCAATTAATGTTATACATTGTCTGGTCACTCTCAGAAATCATACCTTTGAGTTCTTGGGTTTTTCTTCCAATATTTCCTGATGTGCCTTACTACACTATTCTATTCATGGTACAGCAGGAAAATAGAATTAGAAATCGCTTAATGATTTGCAAGAGAGTCACAAAGTTTTCTAAGTCCCAATTCTCTAACAAAAGCCAATATCCTTTCTTCATTTTTCTCTATAAAAACAAAGGTAAAAAAAATCAAGAATTGATTTGTTGAGGGCTTAGAAGCATTAAATATTCATCTCCTATTTGAACCACAATTTGGCTGAACAATGATGCGTTGTATTACTCCTATCCAGCTCTATCTATGTATGTATAGCATGAAAGTTCTGGCTAATCAATCTTAATATGTTTGATCATTATATTAGTTATACATCTTTAGACCTCATCATAACTGGCAGAATGGAGGTGATGGTGATTGCTGATATCCAATCTGTACAGCGTAGTATTAATGCAAGAATTGCTGAGATATACATTCCAACTCTGAGTTAAGGCTCCTGTGGTAGGAGTCATTCATATGTCATTTGTATCTTGTATTTTTTTCAGGCTCCTTATCACCCAAATATAACATTCCTTCTAGAGAGAAGGAAACTGTGAGCAAAATTCTTTTTGAGTTTGGTGGCATATAAATTTAATAAATAAAAATAAATAAGAACATTACACCCATGAGCTAATCACCTTCCAAATGTTTGGAAAGAACTGTATTAATCTGCAAAGGACAGTTTATGGAACTCAAAAAACTTTTAAACTGACATCTAAAATACCTAAGAAAATAGAAAGGGTTTTTGCTTGATTCTGAAAAAAAAATAGCTAGATTGAATGCTAGAAAATGCTTTGTGAAGTTAGCTTGGATGTTATGACTTCAAAGTCTGTCTTTGACAACAAGAGGACTGTAAGAAGAGCTTCCAGAGACTCATATTAATGCTACAATCTTATATCTGGGAGTGTGTCCTAAGGGACACAGTCTTTTATATACAATTCTATATTTCCAACTTTGTTTTTGGGAATTTCCATAAAATTATGATATCTACAACAGAATGTATCTATAAAAACAACATGCCTGTAGGAGACATAAAGACTTCAGTGAAAGCCATTAACTTTTACTAAATTTGACTTCGTACAAAATGTGTGGAGATTATAGAATCTCTTTTACTTTTGATTTCAGCTGAGCTGCATTGAGAAGAAAATGTGAAAAATTTTCCTCTTACAGAGTAGAACAAGTACCGTATACACTTAAGAAAATTAAGCCTTCGGTTAGCCAGCAGATGGCAGTAGAGTAAGGCTTTTATGTTAACAGTACGGCTGGAACCCCGTGCAGGACATCGGTACCAGGTAAGCCATTTTGCTGCAGCTTGTCGGAATTAGCAGCACCTCTAGAACAAAGACGAAAGCAATGAATTGGAAAAGCTGCCACCCATTTTTTTAAGATAATGTCGTTTAAAGGAATCAGGTATTTATTGTGGAAGAAATGACATCACCCCATGATATTAGGGACACCGTTTCTGAAGAAATCCAACCAGATTTCGTAAGCTGCAGAGTTAACTGACCTAGCTAAACGGTTATTCAGCAGTTTCCCCTTGATAGGTCCCGTCCATTGATTTACCCACTCTCTTTAAAGCCACCAGAGTTCATAGTAGTCTTGTAATGAATTCCATCAGTCTCCTATCCAGTTTTTGCATTCAAAGAGTTTCAAAATGAATGGAGTACTCTTTGAAGAGAAGAAACTGAATTACATGTTAATACCAAATACTATTCTAGATCAGAATGACAATCCTGTTTTTATGCTCTTTTCCTTAAATAGTTATTCAGTTTTAAAGGCAAAATAAGCAGCACTGTGTAACTACCATTTATTTCACATGAATCTGTCCTTTGTTTAAGATCAAAGGTTATTTTTTTTTCTCCAGCACTCTCTTCTCAGTGCCACCAACAGGAGCTTTTCTTACTTGTTCAGTGTCTTTTGTAATCCAGTTGCAGGCCAATTATAATATTAGTATTCAACTGTTCAAGTAACAGCTTCCTGCCCACGCAAAAGTCAGAGCACTAAATGTAGAGAGAATTAGGAGGAATGTTTCTTTGTAGTATGCCTCCTATTCTTGGGATTTTTATCATTTCCTTCTCTCAGTTTTAGTTTTCTGACTGATCAGTGTAATTCATGTACATCCCTGACTTACTCTCTTTTCTTAAGGAAGGAAAGTATTTTAAGGTTCTTAATTATAGATAGACCTAAGTAATTTAGGCTTTCTATTTCATATCCAACATACAGATCCTATAGAACCCTTGGCATATTTTTGTGAGTTGTTGGCTAGCTACCTGGAAAACAAAATCAGTCAAATTCATCATGTTCATCAGTTTTTGTAGTTAAATCTGTAGATGTGCTCAAGACTATCTGGTCAGGTTTCTTTGGATGAGTTTCATTTCTTAAGGACCAATGATGTGGACAAGGTCATGGCAAGTTCAGCTAACAACATGTGGAGTTGCCCTTGCTCTTATTGTTTTTTACATCTAGCTGGAATGAGTTGTTCAACGGTCTAGGAGATTGTAGATTCTTCTGCACAAGAAGGTATGATCTCACTGTCAAATGAATCTATATTGAGAACACTCATGAGGGTGTATATGGATCTTGGGATAACTGGATCACAAAATCTAAATACTTACACTCCAGAGGTCAACATTTATTTCTTCCAGCATATTTTGTGTTCAGTTAAGGCTACAAATTCTACACTACAAATATAGTGTTCAGTTCAAGGCTACAAATAGCGTAGTTTGGTGCACATTAAATTAAAAGCAATAATAAAATACCAGATAGAACAGTACCTGAGAAGCAAATCAACTGAACAACTGTATCCTTCTAGGATGAGGCATAATAGAATCTAGACACACAGTAGGTATAGTAGGTTACCTCTCCTATATTGGACTACTGTCCCTAATGAGGTATTCTTCTTGCTATTTTTATTATCTTTTTCACCATAGGCAAAGACATTGTTATTGTTCCTAGACTTTTTAGCATTATCTTGCTATGAAGATGGTAAGAGAATACATGGTAGGAAATATGGTAAGCAATAGAAGAAGAATCACTAAAGGTTCTAACCAGGCTATATCAGCAAATCTGGAGAAGTGGCCAAAAGATTGGAAGAAACAAATCTACATATCAATAACTTAACAGATTATGCAAACTGATATATAAATATCCTTTATTTCACATGCCAGAAAAATAACGGATAAAATAATCCAATGCAGATTTGAGCCCTATGGAAAAAGAAATGTAAAATGTTCAAACTCACTTTAGAAAAAAACTGAGGAACATGAGACATTATTGCTGATGCAAATTGCTTAATTGAGAAGGCCAAAGAATACCAAAGAATTCAGTATATGCCTCATTGGTTGTAGAAAGGCTACAGAAGATTATGTAGATCATATCAAGGTATGGAATGTCCTCAAGTGAAACCTGCATACAGGTAAAAAAAAAACACAGGATGGATAGAACAGCAAAATAGCTGGCTCCATGCTGTATACTCTCTCCCTATATATTCAATCTATATTAAGGGAAGCTGATTTCAAGATGAGTGTGGTTTTAAAATTAGATGAAGAAACATCTACAACTTGTGCTGCGCTAATGTTAGCAAAATTTACAAAGAAATTTAGAAAACCAAACTAATAAATAACAAGTGCAACAATCAGACTGAGTACTAACAATGAAGATACTAGAGTGGGGGACAGCTTCTGCCCTTTAGTATCAACAATCAACATTAAAAGAAAAACAGTTTGGTAGCCAAACTTGGACTTTGAAGAAACGGGATAGAAAAAGCATTGATGCTTTTGAATTTTGGAGTTGGAGACATTAGAGAAAATACCATGGGGAAAATGTCATGGGTAGAAAACAAGAAAACAAGCAAATGGATTATCAGACAGATTAAACCAGAGTTCTCATGAGAGGCATATATGACCAAGCTTAAACTATTATAGATTGGACACATTATATGAACACCTAGTGTTCTATATACTGTGGAAGGAAAGAGAAAAAAGGATAGCCAACAACATCATGGATAGACACAATTGTGAATGTGTGACAAAAGGTAAAATTTTCAGGGGATAATATTATCTTGAATTTCATACTTATTACATTGAATTTGACAACTAGACAACATAAAATGCCCTTTTGTTCTTGTTCAATCACAGTTGGGTCCAACTCTTCTTGACCCCATGGACCACAGCATGCCAGGCTTCCCTTTCCTGCACTGCCTCCTGGGGTCCACCCAAGCCCATCCCTATCACACTTACTATGCTATCTAATCATCTCATCCTCTGCCATACCCTTCTCCTTTTGCTTTCAATCTTTCCTAGCATCACAGTCTTTTCTAATAAGTCCTCTCTTTGCATTAGATGGCCAAAATATTTGAGTTTCAGCTTCAGTATCTGTCCTTCCAATGAGCAATCAGGGTTGATTTCTTGTAGGATTTCCTACAAGTTTGATCTCCTTACAGCCCAAGAGACTCTCAGGAGTCTTCTCCAGCACCACAATTTGAAGGCATCACTTCTTTGATGCTCAGCCTTCCTTACGGTCCAGCTCTCACAGCCATACATTACTACTGGGAAAACCATAGCCTTGACTATGCGGACCTTTGTTGGCAAAAGCTGCATAATATGTAGGGGCAAACTGAACTCTGAAGGGCAGTTTTGTTTTTTCCCATGTCCTCACTCTCTCAAATGCTCTATCTTCTTTTAAAATTAGAAGATAGGCAGGTTTGATCAGAATGCTTGGCTTAGTTTCATCAGCTGAGCTTCTTTGCGTAGATCACTGTTTCCCTACCTTCTGGAAACTCTGGGAGTTGAAGTCTACACATTTTAAACTTACCATGGTGGAGGAACAGTGTCTAGAGAGTTGTACTATCAGGCAATTTTGCCAATGCCTTGTACTTGATTTTGAATATTACACTCATCCAAGTGAGAAGTGCTACTGCCATCTGATGGTAAATCTAATGGTAGAATTAAAAGTTAAGCTATTCCTTTGATACTTTCCTTCACTATAAGGAAACATGAATGAGTACTCTTTAAATAGAGTTTTACACAATATGTATCTTCTCATCATGGCATTGAATTCACATTTAATTAGAATGCTAATCAAAATGTCATGGGTACCATCTTTCCTTTGTATTCTTTCTATGACATTTTGCACCTTTTTTCTTACCACAGAAGATTAGTTGAAAAATGGAATAGATACTTTAGCACCTCCTGATTGGAAATGTTAAAAGACCCCATCAGGGCAGTTCTTTAAAAAAGGACAACATGGAATCAAGCACATGGATGAATAACTTCTCATGTATTATGTGAATGTATTACCTAACTTGAACTTGGAGAAAAACTGTTCTTAGGATACCAACCTGTTAGGTTCAGTCCTCATTGAGACATAATTGTTCATTTGGTTTATGGAGGGTTACAACCATTTTGCCAATTAGTATGTACAGATGTCTTGAATCACACAGTATGGCTTATATTATTCAGATCCATACTATTCAAATTGATATGTCTATGGAAAATATGCTAATTGCTTCCAACTCAATGGAAATAGGCAAAGAAATTGTTTAAATAAAAATGTTTTTGAATATTAATTAAATATTACAGTAAAAAGTAAGAATATACCTATAATTTAAATTTACAGTTTACAGTCACGGTAGTTATAGAAAGCAAAATTTAAATTTGGGCATTCCAATACCTTGTCCTCTTTTAGTGTTGCTATGTCCACATTCATATTATTCAATTATATCATATTTTTGCTCTAGGATAATAACAAGCTTCTTAAAATTTGTCATGCTTTCCTCTGATGGAATCTTCATTTCTCCATTTCACACACACAAAGATTAGCAGCATCTAAAACCCCAACCAAACCGTGCAGGCACAAGCCTCAATTGTACACATGTGAGCCTCACATTTGGGATCACTGAATTTGGGATCACACTAAATGCAACTTGGTACCATGGTAAATCAAATATCACATTATTCAAACTCATACTACTTGTGATTGTAATTGTCTACTGATAACCACAAACTTTCTGGAAAAAGTGCTGAACAGTTATGAAATAAACCATCTGATTCAAATTTTAATCTTAACATTTATTTTTAATCTTTTATCAATCGTAAGCTGCCTAGAGTTGCTTTTGTGAGACCAGCAGTAAGCTTGATAACAGCACAGAACATGTGGTCCTAAATGGAACTACACCTACATGGAGGGAAGCATGAAGTGGGGTGCCTGAAGGTTCTATCTTGGTCCCAGTGCTCTTCAACCAGTGGTACAAAAGGAAAGGCTCAGCTGATAGTATTCCCAGGGTCAATGGGGACACAATCATGCATAATTATATCTGGGGCAAAACCAAGCACAACTGAATGTTGTAAAATAAGGTTTCATAAAGGGATATTCTCTAGATTTTCCTCCATCTGTTGGAATAATAAATTAGTAATTTTTCCTGTCCTTTGAATTACAAATTAAATTCAGAACATTCAAATAATCAAAGCCACTGGTAAGAGTAGCCAGGGAAAGACTTATTCAAAGCTTTGACTGGAATGTCACAAATGATGATGTCACAGGGCTACTATATGAAGGTTCTATTCTGCATCCATTGAAGGCCTAACTGATGCTGGTAGCAGAAGCTGGTGGATGCTCTTGAAGTGTAGGATATATTTTTATAAATATCACAATAACTCCAATTTCATGTTGCCGGGGAATAGCCCATTATTATAGATTAATCAACAGGGGAAAAAAGAAAACAAAAAAATTCAGGTAAAGATAAATAAATATGGTGTTACTCTACTGAATGTAATTGCTTAGGAACCGTCCAAATAGGTTTTAGGATTCTCAGGTATATAGGATTAGAAATGCTTCATTATAAACTAGCATGGTTGGCCTTGATCATTGGGATGACTGAGAATTGTACTCCTAATACATTTAGTGTCAAATACTTCATGCCCATCCATAAAATTCTTTTTAAATGGTTCAAAATACAGGAGAGATGCCCGGATGTTCTACTTTCCATCTCTGTTCTGTTATTGCTTGCATGTAAATTAAAGTTGGAAGAACTAAAAGCTTTCTGGGATGCCTTTCAATATATAGAGATAGGTAGAATAATATAAATTGTTACCTGTTGTTTAAGTCTCTCCCTGTTTTCACTGCCTTTTATCAAGTAACTGTTTTTTTAAATGTTTGCTGATATTTATTTCATAAACATCAAGCTATATTTTTTGCTAGCTGATTTGTGTGTGATCTGTCTGCTTACCATGATCTGGATATAGAGAATGACTATGTTGGAAGCAAATCAAACTGAAAATTACCCACCACAATTTTCCAACTTTTAGAAGTTATTTAGTCAATGAAATCTGCTGATAAACTATTTGTTAGGAAGTCCCACTAAATTCACTGGGACTGATTAGTGAGTAGAAATAAATAGGATTTGGCTGTAGATTTGCTAAAACAGGAAGTGAGGTAGAGAGGAAATACAAGAAAAAGGATTTTCAGAAATGAATGTAAAAATGTACGTCCCAGGATAGTACTGTGTCCCCCAACCTGAGTCGATCACTGGATTTAATAATTTGCTGTTCTTGGCTTTCTGGCTCATACTAGAATTCTTTGTCAGAGAATGAAAGAACACATCTTCACAATGCTTGCAATCCTGGTCCGGTGTCAGGCAGGGGGATTCCGTATCTCCAGTAGCCACACACAGCCATACACAAGATTACATCTTTAATTTCGCGACTGTGATGCTTGTTGGCCACGCAGGGAGTAGAACAGCCAGGGAGGTGATTGAGGCGTGGGAGTCAGGCCCCCTATGGGTTAATAGAAGTGAGAACTCCCACTCACCTAGCAGGTACTCTGTAGCAGAATACAGGGCGTTAGTGGAGGCAGCCAATTGACAGCGGTATAATGTAGAAGATCGTTTGAATATAAAGTGCAGATTTGCAATGTGGGGTGGGATCGTAAGTGTCATGAAGATGACATTTTTGTTCTCTGACAATGAGCTCTAGTATAAACCTGAAAGCTAAGAACAATAAATTATTAAACCCAGAGATTGACTCAGCTTGGTGGCTGCAAAAGGGATTTTGTCATGTGTGAGATAAGTTACTTTTTATTTATCAATAAAATGCATAGCAGACACTTTCTTGCTGAGTTACAATCACTCGTTCTAGAATGCTTACTCGGTTTTCCTTGAAAAGTATATTTTTGAACCTCTCCACAATTGTATATTTATTTTTCCATGAATCAGGTTTTACTTTATTTCAATGACAGATATAATATCCATAAGCATACATTCTGTGATATACTTCATAGTAGTAATCTGAAAGCCAGCTGAGACTTCTGTACTAAGCCACTTTGTTGAAACAAGTTCCCACAAGCAAGCTTTTACTTCATGAGTAAATATTTCCTTTGAAAACATGCTAATATACCCTCAGAACCAAAGAGAACAAGAACCACTGTATATTTAAGCCAGTTTTCCCCAGCCTGATGCTCTTGAGAGGACAAAACTCACTATTAAAGGCTGTGTTGGCTGGAAATTCTGTAAACTGAAATTCAGCACATACAGAGGGCATTGAACTGAGCCATCAGTAGCATGATGCAGCCTCTACAGGACTGCCAACTTGACTGGTCATTTGATGTATCTTTTGTGTGGGATTGATAAAAAGGAGCTTTTTATATTATGACATTAAACTAGGATAGAAAACTTGTGGCTTTCCAAATGTTCCTGAATTAGAGCAGACCTTAGCAACATAGGGATTACTATAGCCAGTAGCAAAGGAAGCTGGGAATTGTAATTCATCCACAGTACCATAGATTAAATAATCAACCAATAGGTATTGCAATTAAAAAGATGTTAAAGATATAGTTGTATTGACCAATTTAAATGTAGGCTTCAGATATTTATGCATAAGGTTTTGAATTTCCACATTTTTACAGTCCTTGACTTTGAATTGATTCATTAAAAGTAACTGAATCAGTTTTGTGTATGGAATGCAACCTCAGCAGTGGCTATGACAATAGTAGATGCTTAATTCCAAAAAAAGGATAACCAACCCCAGGTTTTTATTTAACAATTTATTACTCATATCAGAATGAAGGTTGTACAGGGCCATCAAAAAGCAGAAGTGACATTTTGCTTCTTGTGCTGAAGGTCAAGGTAATTTCCTTCATGCTTTCCTATATAGAGTGGAGCTTCATAAGACAAGACTAATCCATTCTGGAAGAAAGCTCCTAGTGTGAAATGCTCTTAAAGTGAAAAGAGGTATCCCATAGGAAACAATGGAAAGTTGGATGATCTGTTCCACGCCCCCAAAAATATTAACAAAAAAATCATTTTCAATGGAATTTGATGTAGAAATGATTGTCCCTAACATCTGAAACAAGTA
>JANHZU010001716.1:369260-390326 GCA_032468055.1 Acrochordus granulatus
CTGCAGTGATCTTGGAGCCTAAGAAGGTGAAATCTGCCACTGCTTCCATTTCTTCCCCTTCTATTTGCCAGGAAGTGCTAATGGTCAAATTATAGAGGGTTTAATTAACGATCAGCACTTGAATTCAGGCAGAATGGACCTCATGCAAAATAGATGTTAATCTAATGTTGGCAATAACATTCAGCCATTATAACTAGTAACCTTATCCTGGAGAAAAAGCTGCAAGAGAGAGTGTTTTAAATGTAGTCTGTGTTGATTTTCCTTGTCAATTCCCAGTAATTTCTATGTTTTGATATATGCTACATTGCTGTTGATATCTGATACTATTATATAATCTTGATAGAAAAACAAAAATTATAGACATCTATTTTTATCCTGGGTATATAAGTGGTATTCCCTCATTCAGAGAGTTTGCCTACTCTAAGTTAGGTTCCAAAGATCAAGAGATTTTCAGCTTCCTCAAGATGGTGCCTCCCTTGCCTTCCAAAAAGCACCCCAAAATATGGATGGTCATCTGAAGCAGCATTCCTTATGACACAACCCCCCATAGAAGATACTGAAGGAAAAATAGGCCACTTCATTCTATGTAAGCACAGAAGAACATAGAAGTCTCTCTGGTTGCTAGACAGAGTCTATATTATTTATTTAGTTTTTTTTCATTAGCAATATTCCTTGGCTTTTAAAACACTTCATCCAGTGTGTTTTTTAATAGAACATGCAGGGAGGCACTAAACTACATGGCCAACTGGGACACGGAGACAAAGCTTCCTATCGGCAGCCGAAGCATGTGGAAAAATTACAGGGCAAATCTATTCGTCAAGTATCATGTGGTGATGACTTTACAGTCTGTATTACAGGTGAGAAATATAGGAAACATGGTAGTCCTTTGGTTAAATGTATCAAAAATGTTATGGAAGAACTGAAATAGCAAATTAACTAAAAATAACCCACTGCATACAACAGAATATGGAAAACTCGGGTATCGGTAAACATGCAAGGCAGAGAAGCCTGCAACTGCTGGAATAGGACAACTTCCAAAAGCCAATTTATTCTTGTTTTGTACTCTTTGAAATGCTAGTATACTGCCCATTATATTAGATTTTGTGATTGAGTGTATAAAATAATTAAACAGAAGCAAAGATTAAAATATCTAAAAGATTATAAATGATGGTTTTTATGTATATAATTCAAATATGGCATAGATTATAGGATGCTATTGTAGATTAAGCCATATTAAACCTGCCTTGATCAAAGTAATTAGATTACACTGTATGAAGCTGATTGTTGGCTTTTAGGCACCTCTTAGATTTTTAAGTATATCCTCTTATTCATGTATCCTTTGCTTTCATGCAGATGAAGGTCAAGCCTTTGCCTTTGGCTCAGATTACTATGGCTGCATTGGCATTGACAAGGCTTTGGGTTCTGAGGTGCTGGAGCCCCAACAGATCAACTTTTTCCTTAGCAATCCAGTAGAACAGGTTTCCTGTGGAGATAATCATGTGGCAGTGCTGACTCGAAATCATGAGGTCTATACATGGGGCTGTGGAGAATATGGTAGGTAATTCTGCATGCAGTTCCTAATCTTTGGCAAAGCATAGATTAATGACTGATTGAACTAAATTTCCTTGGAATATTATCATGATAGACCAGATTAAATAAGGATTTGTAGTGATGTAAAGATAAATGGTTGAAACTATGAATCTGTATCAGTATTCAGATCTGTTTCCTCAGAAATTGAGAGCTTTGAATCTGAACATTATCTGCAAGCATCATTATTATTTTTGCCCAAATGTAGGCCGCTTGGGTTTGGATTCAGAAGAGGATCACTCTATCCCACAAAAGGTAAAACTGATTTAATATGACTCTATTTCCTGGTTTTCTAGAATATTCAGTCTTGAGACATTTTCTTTCCAATTCAGCATATTAAGAACAAATATGTATTAAGGTTTTGTAAATTAATACAGACAAGAGGCAAGAATTTTTGATTGGGAGCCACCAAGAATTAGAAGATGGGTGACTATATAAAAAGAAGGAAGGAAGTAAAGACAGATAGACGGGCAGACTTAGTCTGACAACAGAATGTTGTGGCTTTATTTTTTACTTTTCACTATATAAAACAGATGACAGAGAAAAAATTACATGCTTAATCAGTCAAATCTACTCTGATTAACAGCATATCTTCATGGCGTTAGTCAAAAGTTTATCCATTCCTTGCTTTTCTTTTAAATTAGAAACATTAATTTTAAAGTGTTAAACTTATAAGAGGTTTTCTTTATATGCATTCCAGTTCATTATTCCACTCTCCTCTTTCGCCCTCAACAAGAGGCTCTTTAGTTCCTCTTCACTTTCTGCCATCAGAGTGGTATCGTCTGCATATCTGAGGTTGTTGATATTTCTCCTGGAAATCTTAATTCCAGTTTGTGATTCACCCAGACTGGGATTTCACATGATGTACTCTGGAAAAATAAACAGGATGACAATATACAGCCTTGTTGTACTCCTTTCTCAATTCTAAACCAATCCATTGTTCCATGTCCAGTTCCAATTGTTGCTTCTTGACCTGCATACAGGTTTCTCAGGAAACAGGTTAGGTAGTTAGGTACTCCTATGTCTTTAAGAATTTCCCACAATTTGTTGTGATTCATACAATCAAAGGCTTTGGCATAGTCAATGAAGCAGAAGTAGATGTTTTTCTGGAATTCCCTCACTTTTTCCATAATCCAGCAAATGTTGGCAATTTGAACTCTAGTTCTTCTGCCCCTTCAAAACCCAGCTTGTACATCTGGTAGTTCTTGGTTCACATACTGCTGAAGCCTAGCTTGTAGTATTTTGAGCATAACCTTGCTAATGTGTGAAATGAGTACCACTGTACGATAGTTTGAACATTCTTTGGCATTGCCCTTCTTTGGGATTGGAACATAAATGGAACTTTTCCAATCCTGTGGCCACTGTTGAGTTTTCCAAATTTGCTGAAATATTGAGTGCAGCACTTTAATAGCATCATCTTTTAGGATTTTAAATACCGTCACCTTCACTAGCTTTGTTGTTAGTAATGTTTCCTATGGCCCACTTGATTTCACACTGCAGGATGTCTGGCTCTAGTTCAGTGACCGCACCATTGTGTTTATCAGGGACATTTAGATCTTTCTTGTATAGATCTTCTGTGTATTTTTGCCACACTTCTTAACCTCTTCTGCTAGGTCCCTACCGTTTTTGTTTTTTATCATGCCCATTTTTGCATGAAATGTTCCTTGATATCTCCAATGTTCTTGAAGAAATCTCTAGTCTTTCCCAGTCTATTGTTTTCCTCTGTTTCTTTGCACTTGTCATTTAAGAAGGCCTTCTTATCTTTCTTTGCTATTCTCTGGACATCTGCATTCAATTTGGTATATCTTTCCCTTTCTCCTTTGCCTTTCATTTTCCTTCTTTCTTCAGCTATTTATAAAGCCTTATCAGATAGGCCCTTTGCTTTCTTGCATTTATTTTTCTTAAGGATGATTTTAGTAGCTACCTCTTGTATAATGTTACGCACCTCTGTCCTAGTTCTTCGGGCATTCTGTCCACCAGATCTAATCCTTTAAATCTATTCATCACCGCCACTGTAAGTTCATAACAGGTATCATTATACCTAAATAATGGTATTCCCTCTTTTCTTCAATTTAAGCCTGAAGTTTGCAATAAGATGCTCATGATCTGAGCCACAGTCAGTTCCTGGTTTTGTTTTTACAGACTAGAGCTTCTCCTTCTTTGGCTGCAAAGAATATAATCAATCTGATTTTGGTGTTGACCATTTGGTGATGTCCATCTGTAGAAGAGCCTCTTCGGTTCTTGGAAAAGAGTGTTTGTTATGACCAGTGTGTTCTCTTGACAAAACTCTGTTAGCCTTTGCCCTGCTTCATTTTCACTCCAAGGCCAAATTTACATGTTAATCTGCATATCTTTTAACTTGCTACTTTAGCATTCCAATCCTCTATGATGAGAAGGACATCTTTTTTGATGTGAGTTCTAAGAGGTGTTGTAGGCCTTCATAGAACTGATGAATTTCAGCCTCTTCAGCATTAGTGGTTGGGGCACAGACTTGAATTACTGTGATGTTGAATGGTTTGCTTTGGATTTGAACTGAAATCATTCTGTCATTTTTGAGATTGTAGCCCAGTACTGTTTTTCCCACTCTTTTATTTATTTATTTCTTAGATTTCTCTGCTGCTGAAATCAAACGACTCTCAGTTTCACTTACAATAAAATCCATAAAAACAGTAAAAATCAATAAAACACAAAACATTTTAAAACAAAACAAACAAATAAACAAACATGTTTAATTATGAGAGCTACTCCATTTCTTCTAAGGGATTCTTGTCCACAGTAGTAGATATAGTGGTCATCTGAATTAAATTTGCCCATTCCTGTCTATTTTAGTTCATTGATTCCCAAGATGTTGATGTCCAATCTTGCCATCTCATGTTTGACCACATCCAGCTTACCTTGATTCATAGATCTTACATTCCAGGCTCCTATGCAATATTCTTCTTCATCAGCCTTTTCTTTTGCAGACACATCCATAACTGAGCTTTGGCCCAGCCATTTCACTTTTTCTGGAACTACTAATAATTCCTTCCTCAATCTTCCTCAATCTGAGGGGCTTGTTTTCTGGCATCCTATCTTTTAGCCTTTTGTTACTGTCCATGGTGTTTTCTTGGCAAGGATCCTGGAGAGGGTTGCCATTTCTTTCTCTAGTGTCGTCCTGTAGCCCATTTTTCACCAGATGTCCAGGAACCCCAACAACATTTAGTGCAATCCTTGTTGACTCAGGCAATGATTGAGCTGGTATGGGTTTTTGTAAATTAGGTCTCATATTTTTAATGGGAGAAGACACTCTTTGTCTGGCTCCTCTGATGAGATCTATCCAGTATGGTTGAACCTCTGGCATTGCTCTCATCTTCGGAGCACACAAGGCCCCCAAACCGCAGAATAGTGGTGCCTCGCTAGGGGGGATAGCATTATATTATATTAAAGCACTGGAAAGATAAATGTATGGCCCCATTTATTTCATGGATTGAAGACCTGATTATTTTGCTATCCATGAGTGGCCTTTGCATAGACAAATATAATGAAATATGGAACTCATTTATACAAAATATAGTAGTGTAGGCTAAAAAAAGAACAATAGTTAATATATCACTATATAGTACTGTACAAAAGTCTTAGGCCACCACCTGCTTTGTTTTAGCAAAGTTTTAATGACCAATCATAATTATTTTTCAGTCTCTGTATTAAGGTTCAAACAGAAAATACAGGAAATCCATATACAAAATTTAAACAAACACATTTTTTTCAGAACAAAATGGCTTTTTCAGGCAAAAGTCAATATTAAATAGTCAGTCCTAAATACTTGCCACTTTAGCCTATGGAAGCTGTTTTTTCTGCTTTTTTCTGTTTTTGAATACTACATACAAATTCTCTATTTTCTGGTTGTATTCTAATGAAGAGACTGAAACTTGATTATATATGATCATTATACCATTGCTAAAACAATGAGTCTAATGGTGGCCTAAGACTTTTGCACAGTCCTGTATGTGTATGTGTGTGTGAGAGAGAGATAGAAATACATACTTGAATAGCATTTACCTCAAATCAGTATATATAGAATTTTAACTGTTAACATGATGTACTTTTTTTTTTCTGTTGTATTTTTTCACTTTTAAAAGTATTTTTTATTTGACAATGTATGTATTTATATTGTAACTATCTTTGTGTTTTGTTCTTTTTTCTGTTACTATTTTAAAAGCAAAAAAATAAAAAATATAGACAGACTCTGTTACAGTGACAATAGGTGCATCATTGGAAGATCTGAAATTTGGATTGGGCACAGATCTTTTTCTGCGTGTAGAGGTAGGTAGGTAGATAGGTAGATAGGTAGGTAGGTAGGTAGATTGATAGATGATAGATAGATAGATAGATAGATAGATAGATAGATAGATAGATTGAGTGAGTGTGTGAGTGAGTCATAAAAAACTGACATCAGCTTTATGACAAATAATCAACCAAGCTGACTTCAATAAGCTTAGGGAAAGGATTCCTGATTTGCTAATTCTTCAGAGGGAAAAAAGATCAGATGATTGGGAGATTCTGAAAAAAGTGAGATAACTAAGATATATATATAAACAACACCAAAGAGAAAGAATGATTAGAGACGCCTGACAAAATGGATGCATAAAAAGCTCTTTGATAAGTTGACAAACAAAAAGAACAAGTTTAAAAATTGTAAATGGTGTCTAATAAAAGCAGAACATCAAGTAATAGCCTGAATCAGTAAGAATGACATCAGAAAGTCTATGACACAGGAGTTGCCAAAAATAATCAAAAAAATTTTTGGGTGCAGGACAACAGGAAAGTGAAATAAATGGTTGTCCACTTGCTGGAGAAGATAGGCAATTAGGAGAAGGCTGAATTGCTTAGGTCCTATTCTGTATCTGTGGTTTTACAAAAGGAAGAAAAGTTCTAACCTTTCAGGAGGCATACAATTTTTGGAGGGAATGGATAGAGAAGAAATGCAGTTCAAAATATATCAGTAATTGGTGAAAGAACATCTCACTCATTTTGAATGAATTTAAGTATTTAAGACAGGATAGATTATATCCTAGGGTACTAAAAAAAACTGGAGAATGTGATTTTAGAATCAATGACTAGTTTCTGAATACTCCTGGAGTCCATGGAGTCCATGGCAAGAAGATTGGAAAAGAGCTAATGTTGTTTTCATCTTTTAAAAAGGGAAAAAAATGACTTAAGAAACTATTGGCTGGTCAGCTTGATATCAAGATCTTAGAAAACAAAATCAAGCAGTAGGTGTCCAAGCAGTTGAAGAGAAACAAGAACCTAGCAAGTATTTGTTAAAAACAGGTAATGCAGATAAATCATTTACTTTTTTTGGACAATGTAACTAAATTAGTAGACCAAGTAAATGTCATACATGTTAAAAATTAAACTTTAAGAAGACATTTGTAAAATTGACCATAGTCTCCTTCATCAAATGGAATCATGTCAGTTTGATTGTCTCACTACCAAAAAGATTCACAGTAGGTTCAGTAACTATATCTGACATGTTCACCTAATGGATATATGTCTACCTGTGGGGAGGCAACATATGGGGTACTTTAGGATTCTGTCCTTGGCCTACTTTTCTTGCATATTTTCATAATATTTCATAAGTTATTTTCATAATTTAAGATGAGGATAAAAGGGATAATACCAAGCTGAGGGGGATTGCTAACTTTTCAGAAAACAAATTCAACATTCAAAAGGATATAATTAAATTTGAACATTGGGCTCTGTCCAACAATATTTCTCACCAGTTCACTACTTAGAAATGAAGGTTATGCACATAGATAAGGGGAAAAACACAGATGCAAAGGTACAGAGAGGTGGTAGCTGGCTCAGCAATAGGATTTGTAAGAAGGATATGGAGACCTTGGTAGCAACAGAGTAAGCACGAGGCACCACTGTGCTGTAGCAAATACATTAACAGAAGTATAATGTTGTCATCACTGGAAGCAATATTTCTGCCACTCTGCATTGATTAGATTCCCCTGGAATACTGTGTCCAGTAATAGTTACCATAATACAAGAAAAATACTAACAAGCTGGAAAGACTGCAGAGAATAATTACAAAGATAATGAGGGGTTTGAAGAATAGTTAAAGGAACTGGGCTTGTTCAGAAGAAGGGAAGAGAAGAAAATATAAAAGAAGACATGGAACCAATCTTTAAACAGATTAACAGGCTGTTACAGAAAGGAGCAGATTTTTTCTCCAAGGAGGACAGGATAAGAACCAATAGTGGAAGCTTTAAAGAGGAAAATCAAATTTGAAATAAGGGGGGATTTCCTTAAAAAAAAAACCTGAGAGCTATTAGAGTAGCTTTAGCTGTGATTCCTCCATTGTCTGTTGAAGCCAAGGTTGAATGTTCAAAATGGTATCAGGGTGCCTACCTAGGGCAGACAATTGGACTAAAATAACTCAAAAATTCCTTACAACCCTATTATTCTGTAATTTAGTTGTCCCATGTTGGTTCACCATGGGGACTTCTTTGGCTACTATTATAAAAAGCAGAGACATAACCTTGCAGACAAAGGTCCATATAGTCAAAGCTATGGTTTTCCCAGTAGTAATGTATGGCTGTAAAAATTGGACCATAAGGAAATCTGAATGCTGAAGAATTGATCCCTTTGAATTGTAGTGTTGGAGAAGACTCTTTAGGGTCCCTTGGACTGCAAGGAGATCAAATCAGTCAATCCTAAAGGAAATCAACCCTGATTGCTCATTGGAGGGACAGATATTGAAGATGAAGCTCAAATACTTCGGCCACATAATGCAAAGAGAAGATTCACCAGAAAAGACTGATGCTGGGAAAGATCAAAGGCAAAAGAAGAAGGGGATAGCAGAGGATTAAATGGTGAGACAGCATTGTAGATGTGATGGGTATGGATTTGGGCAGAATCTGGGAGACAGTGCAGGACAGGTAGGCCTGGCGTGCTGCGGTCACAAAGAGCTGGACACTACTGAGTGACTGAAAAACAAACATATTTAATACATGGGCTATCCAATTAATAAAATGTAAGAAGTCAAATTAACCTACTTGATGCAGGGCAAAACTGCACAACCTTTGTCCCATGGCTCTCCAATCTCAAAAATAACTTCTGCAAAAAATATTCTTGTACCTTCTCCTAGGGTAAGTCGATTCCATGACCAAATACTTCCTGCCTTATCTAAATTAGGCTTCCTTGCACTTTCAATCCCTTTGGAAGAAAAAAGAACAGGTCTGCTTATCTTTTGAGTGATTAATCTTTTGATATCATGTTTGGGTTGAGTTCAACAGTCATACAGCATAAATAAATATTGCTTAATGATCCCTTAACTTGTGTCTTCCATCTCCTGTTGATCTTCTAGAGAAATTTGTCTGCCAAAAAGGTGCCTCCCATCTGCACAAAAGTTTGATTCCTAGAATATTCCAGTCTCTAGATCTTAAACACAATTATTCAATGTACCAGAGCCTTATCGGTTTAGATTTTATCATTAGGAATCATTCATTTGTACTATACAACAAACATTGGATTAGATTATCCTTGAGACTACCAGGACAGTATTTCCTGCCATTTTAGACTACCATCCGCAATATGACGAGGAAGAATCTTTCTTGGATTCTGGTGCTATTCTATCCAACAAACCTTTAATTGAATTATTTTGGAGACCAGTTCTTGCTCTTCTTGTTTTTTTGGTTCTCATTCTTATAATTTTCTAGGTACTGAAATCAACCAAAACAATGGAGTGCATACTGTAGTAGTTTAAAAATCCAGGAAGCACATTTCATCACCTTAACAAAGACCTATACACTATTACAGTAATGTCACCTATACTTGTTGAGGGGGAACAGACTACAGATTTATACAAGTATTTAATAGTATCTTGCCAAGAATGTCGGCAAGCTTTTCAAAAGGAATCTTCTTTTGTGTCTTTTGATATTTAAAGAGCTGTAATTACAATAGCAAAGCTTTGAATAATTCTCTTCCCACCCCCACTCTGTACTCCCATCTCTGTTAGCCCCTTATACAGATTAATTTATGGACCAATACATGTTACAGACAAGCTAATGAAAGAATTACACATTTCACTTTTGTTTCTTTTACAGTTTCATTTTTGTGGATTAATGCAAAATAGTGGATGCTATAAAAAAGCTAAATGAAGTCTCTCTCTTTTTCCAATTGTTGGTTGTTAGTGCTGAAATCCTGCATAATAGAGAGGGGAAAAAAGCAGAATTTAAAAGTTCATCTCCTTTTTTCCCCCTTCCTTTTACTTCACAAGATTAATATGGTCAATGTTAAATTTTACTCCAGGTTCTTTTTCTTTTTTCCTACAGACTTATAGCACTTTTTTGTTCTTCTTGATTAAACACAAATTTATAAAACAACTGTTTTTTCCTCAATGCTAATGTGAAACTAGGTGACCCTACATAAAATATTCTACTGCACTGCTTTGGCTGGCCAGGTTTTGACAAAGAAAAATCAATTATATCACAAGAAAGGAATTCCAATTTTGAAACCTAATATGATTATCACCATAGATTAATTATCAAAAACTTCTTTGATTAAAGTTAATTTTTATCTCACGAACAGTTTTTCATGGGCTCAGGATGCAGACTACCTATCTACACATGTTTGGATCAACTTATAACATTTTATGAATATTTGGAAAAACATGAAGAATTCCATTATGGACTAGAACCAGATCTGTTTCAGACCTGGATGTTTAAGAATTTGTCAGGTGGTAATTTTTCTGGATGAAAAGCAGCCGTTCCCCAAACCTTTTCCTGTTAGCATCCTTTGTGTAGTGTGCCGCTCTTTTTCCTCCAATAAGCATATTAACAACTTCAATATATGTAGTTATGTCTATGTACATGTGCACAGATTTTCTTAAACTGAAATAACAAAGGGGGAATGAATTAAATTCTTTAACACAGTGATGCTTTCTTAAGTCATTTCATGAATGAAGAAATTCATTGAGTTCACACTAAGTCCAAAATATTCTAATCTTCCTAAAAAGATGGAATTAATATGCCTTCTATTCATGGAAGATCAGATCAGATGCCATCTTTGAATGTACTGAATGATGAATGTAACACTGGAATATGTTTTTCTAAATGTACTGTTCCCCTTTTCTCCAGAAAACACCCACACACATATATTTTATATACTATACACACTCACACACACATCCATGCTAAAAATTGGAGTCCAGATGTTCCTTGACTTATGATTATTTGTTTAATACAGTAGACTTGGAAAAAGTGATTTATGATCTGTCCTCAAAGTTATAACTGCCACATCATTGATTACAATTCAGGCATTTGGTAACTGGCTTGCATTTATGGACTGTTACAATGTCCTGCAGCTACATGATCACAATCTGCAACTTTCCCAGCCAGTTTCTGACAAACAATGTCAATTAGGGGAGCCAGATTTGCTTAAAGATCATGTGATTTGCTTAGCAAATGTTCATAAAATTGGATCCATCATATAATGACTCGCTTAATAACCGCATCACTTAGCAACCAAAATTCTGGTCCCAATTGTGGTCATAAGTTGAGGACTATCTGTACCTACAAATCAGATTACATGTTGGAAAGTTCTTTCCTTTCTCCAATGAAATAAACTGCCCCCTTCTCAAGAAGAAACATTTGAAATGAAATTTTCATCATTGGAAATTCCATGGAATTCCAGGCTCTGGCTTCCGTAAAAATAAACGCTCATTATTCCTGCACAATATGAAACAAGTTTACGTCTTATCAGTATTTTTGGCACCCAGGATATGGATGGTGGGTTAAGCTTACAGAGGAGCACTCCAGATCCAGATGGCAGCTCTGTCCCTTTTGCATTCACGTGCAAAATTATCTTGCATTCTCCAGGTTATATTACACCTAGATTATTGGTGTAAGTGATATGGGCTGCAAAAGTCTACATGTCCACTAGATAACACTAAGGGATTAAAGTTTTCTGAATCTCTTTGTTTTCCTCTAATGGCTATCTGAATTTCTGCAGTCAGAACTGGTAGCCCTTATATTATATTATGCATTACTTCTGAATAGACAAAGAGAGGGTGGAGAAAGTAATTGAGGGCATCATGGTACCTCTTCATTCAGTGTCAGAACTAACAGCCAGGGAGACCAGGAAAGCTGCACGAGGTCTTCTTGGCTGGATTTCCTATGCAGCTAGAGCACCCCTTTGTTTTGGTTTCCCTTTGCATGGACAGGGAGCTATAAATGGAAGCCAAAGAAAATTGTAAGTTCAAATGTGCAACCCAGGAAGCTTCAGCCCACTTGCATACTTAATAGCTGGATCACTTACCAGAGAGGGAGTAAGTTCAGAAGGCCTAAGAAACAGGCAGTAGTTTTTCTTCTTGCTCTTTTTCTTCAGGCCATACATTGACCGAGTAGCTTAACTTTTTCCTCAGGTCAGTGGGCGGAATCTGATATTTCCGTCACCCTATTTGCTATTGCAGATTTAAATAATTCTGAAGTAATGTCTTCTCGTGCCAGAAGTGCAGGAACTAGGAAGGGGGAAACAGAAATCTAAACACTTTAATACAAATATCAAGTTATATAATTCTAGCCCAATGCTGGGCCACATTAATGGCAGAGATATTTCTGACCAGCAAGTCATTCTGTGTGCACGTCAGTCCCCAGGGGCACGGTGCAAGATGGATAGTTGTCTGAACAGTGCCACGTTTGCAGTAAATATCCTTGTTCTCAGGGAGAAACCCCCATTTTTCCATATTGTCTTTTTAGTTCTAGCCAAACCAGTGTGCAGTTCCGTTTAAGATCTCCAAGCTGCCCACTCTTCTTCCTCCGAACCTCCAGGCAGCTCTCAAGCGGTTCTATCCAGTTATGAAGATGTTTTTCTTGAGATTTCCATCTTTTTAATCATTCTGTTTGAGGTACACTAGCAATCTCCTCGGCGCGGTCTAAAAAGCTCCTTCTTGATTTAAATCTTTTTGTAGGCGGTACTTGGCCAAATCATGGGTGTGCCAGGTCACATAACGCTTTTCCATGTTCCACATCTTGTGCCACACTCCTCCTAACATCTGGTGGGACTATTCCTGCCAAGATATAGAGTTTATCAAGTGGGGTAGGGTCATACATCCAGTGATGATACAACATGTATCACTGTGTGCTCTGTCCATCTGTGTGGAGTGCACAGACCGGCCTCTCTCCCACTGAATAACACACTGCAAGAGTGGCTGTTCGTAAAGTAGTAGGATGGGCAGCCCAAGTAGTTCCAGCCAGCTTTCTAAGGAGATTATTATGTGTGGAGATTTTTGCTTTAAAATGTCTTTTAAAGGTTAATGTTCGATCAGTGTAACACCAAGGTGACATGGCATCACACAATGTGCCAGACTCACTCCATCCCAGACAATGTTAAGCCTATGTCTAGCCTGCCTGTTTTTGAGATGGAATGTGCAGATATTGGTTTTTACTGGGTTAGGTTCCAGTCCATTCTCGTCATAATATTCCGACATATTCTTAAGAGCCAGAGTGAGCTTGCCTTCCACCTCCTCGAAGTTTGTTCGCTGAGTGATAAATGCCAAATCATCATTGTAGATAAAAGACAATGTATCAAGACTAACAGGTTGATTGTTGGTATATATACTGAATAACAGAGGGGCAGGAACACTCCTCTGTGGGAGACCATGTCGTTAGGCTCTCCACTGACTCTCTCCCCTCTGAAAATAGATGAAAAATTGTTGATTTTCAAGTATTGCTTCAATGCATTTAGTCAGAGCAAAAACATGTGTGACATATAATTTCAAGAGAAGCTTCCTGTTATTAACTGTGTCACACGTCACAAATAAATCCACTAAAACAGCTTCCATGATTAGGTCTAATTGAAAGCCATCCCCTATATGTTGGACGAATTTAAGTGTCTGGCCTGTGCAGGACTTCCCTGGCCGGAAACCAGCTTGTTGGGGAATAAAAGTTGGTTCAATGACAGGAAGCATTCTATTTACTAGGACACTCTCACAGAGTTTGAAAAGATGGCAGAAAAGGGAAATTGGACAAAAATTCTTTGGGTCGTTCGGTTCTTTTCCTCCAAATCTTTGGAATACAATTTGAGGCTACACATACATTAAAAAGCAATTAACAGCCATTGCTTGGCAAAATCTTCATTTTTTTTATTTGTTCAATACAAATATTGTCCAATCCTGCAGTTTTACCATTCTTCATATCATGAATTGCTGTTTCCAGTTCTGTGTTGAAAGGTGAGGTGAATATACCAGCCTCCCCTTCCTTGGAAGCCTGCATTTCTTAGGTCTCTCCTTAACCTTATCATTTAACAACAGCTGATGAGCTATTTGATTTGCCGTGATGTTCTTATATTGGCATGGATTTGTTGGATCATTGTTCAGATGTTTAAGTTTCCAACCCTTCTGGCTATTCTTTGTCAAATAAATTTATTCCAGGGTGGCCTTCCATTTCTCTCTTTCTGAAAGGAATGACATTATATTGTCACCAGCCTCAATTGTTCCTTCAGAGAATGCATTAATTACCAATAACTATTTAATTCTGATTAAATCTCAAAGAAGACAAAGACATCATAATACTATTTTGCTATGAGTTATATTTCAGTGACAAAACTTAAATGGTACAATGTGCTTTCATATCCTCTCATCAACAACAATATTTTGGACAGGAAGCTACAATTATTTGCAATAAGAGCAGATTCACAAGATAACCTATAGGAAACCTGGAGGGTCAAGAATGAAAAAGAAAACTGCATGTGACAAAAGTCTGAAATTTCAAGGCTGATTTATGCTTCTGGATTAGATAAAGCACCAACAGTCTCTTTCAGAAATTAATGGAATGAAAAAAAATATGTTAAAAATAATAGTCTTATATCAGATTATATAATGTACCAGAAACCTATGATTTGTTGAGTCATAAAACCTATGATTTGTTGAGTCCTAGTATAAACAGAAAAAAAGAATGATCATGGACAAGCAAAAAATCAGGGGCAGGAACGACTTCTGATTTCCTGTTGGCTTCCCTCTGAATTTCTTTATGGGAAATTGGCAGGGAACATCAGAAATCTTCCTTCCTTCCCTCCCTTCCTTACCATGATAGATATACAGTGGAACCTCCGATTGTGAACACCTCAGTTCACAAGGTTTTCGCAAGACAAGCAAAATTTTTTAATAAAATGTAATTCGGTTAACGAGCAAAAACTCGCAAGACAAGCACCACACAATAAGCTCGCATGGGAAATCTCACAACGGAGTTGATAGTTCTTCTCTCTCGCTGCATAAAAACGTAAATTAAGTGAAAGTCGTTCAAGAGAAAGAACTGCCGAGATTCCAGATTCTCCTTCCAAGCAATCACCCCCGCTTCTTCCCCTCCTCTTGTCTCCCTCACGCCAGCCAGGACTCTTTTCAAAGTGTAGGAAGACTGACCCTCTGTCTTCCCTATCACTCACTCACATACACAGCCCTCCTCACACAGCACCATCTAGCCAATCCTGCTTCTGCCCATCTCTTCTTCCCTCTCATAGCATGGAAGCAGGTTATGATAAAAAACATTTCCAAACCATCCAGAAAAGACCCTTGGAAAGGCATTGCCGAGAGAAAAGGGAAAAGCCGCTTTGCCCTTGAGCAGCAGCAGCGGGTCCTCCTGATCCAACAGGGCCACCCAGACAGCGCCAGCTGAGCAGCAGCTGATGGCCAGAATCTGCCTTGGACCAGATCCATAAGTGCTGGTTCATTTTTCTATTTTTCCTTTATATTGTGTATTAATCACTGTTACTTGTTTCAGATATTAGGGACAATCATTTCTATGTAAAATTCCATTGAAAATGATTCTTTTATGAATAGTTTTTGGGGCATGGAACGGATCATCCGATTTTCCATTGCTTCCTATGGGAAACCTCACTTCGGTTTAAGAGTGATTCGGATTAAGGGCATTCTTCCAGAACGAACTATGCTCGCAATCAGAGGTTCCACTGTACAGGGATAGAAGTCAAGTGGAATGAAACTAAAATTATGATAATGGGAATGCATGCACACAATAAAAACAAAACTATATTCTTTAAAGGACTTGTGGAAAAAATAAATGGATATAACTTATGAAAATTTGTATCTATTGGGAGACTAGAATGGAGTCTGTCTAGAACTAGCTAGAATTAAATTTTATTTTTAATATGGTTCCACATCTTTCAATAATGACTCTGGAAGCCTAACAGAATTAAAATTCAATATAAACAGATCAATAACAGTAAGAAATCAATGCCAATAATCCAAAATAATAAAATACATAGAACATACACATAATTGCCACCAAGGGGAACAACATGCACCACAATGGCATCCCTTGGGTTGGTAACAATGCACAATTCAAGATTACAATTAAATCCAGATTACAACACTGGAAAATTATAGAGGAACTTGAAGTCTCTACAGTAGAAAGTATGTGATTCCTGTTAGTCGTTTGTCTGCAAAGTAAGAAGAGCTTACCATACCACGATCAAGGAAGTCAAAGAAATGATATGTTTTGAACAGTTCATAATCCAACTTTTGGACTAAATTTATAATACAATTATTGTTATGGCCACAGGAGATGTATAAGAATCTGTATCTATCCAATCACCGTGTGTCAGTTACACTATGTCAGATGCCATTAAATCTTTAAACACAGACCAATGTCCAAATACCTCAAGTGTGGACAAATGGGAAAACTCAAGTTTGATTATGAAGTAAACCAGATGGAATCTAACAGCTATGGGTCCAAGAGACAGCTGAAAAGGGAAATAGGAGTGTAAAGTGGTAGAGGATCAGTCATATGCTATATTTGTGGAAGTTTTAGCAGAACACATATGAAAGATTCTTCCACTAAACCAGTAGGATGGAGTTACCAAAAAGGACTTCCCAATTTTGATATCAAGTGACCACTTATAGCTTCACTTGGAAAACAGGGACACATCTGCAAGAAATGCAGATAGAGCAGAGAGTCTAGTTCAGGTTCCAAGCAAATCAATATGGGGAAGACAGACACCTCAGGAAACAGAGGATGAACCTGCCCCTCACTCAGAATCCTTGTCATAATTAAGATGATGCAAAAGTAGATTATTTAGAAGTAAGAGAGCATACAGAGATAGCCCAACAGTTCTTAGGAGTGATGAGGAGGAATTCAAGAGAGAGCAAGATGAGATCTAGAATCTAAAATCCAGGAAGAAGTGTAAAGCAACTACATGCATTTCACCAAGTTTAGAACTGAAGTTTCATTTTTTAAAAAATTACTCATGTTGGAAATATCACCCACAAAAACAACTAGACAGTTACAAGTCTCAAAAAGTTAGTTTTGTCAAGCAAATTTTGCAAGTGCATCTTAAGCTTGGCATAAGCCCACTCAAATAGACATATGGAGATAGAGATAACCAAAGAAAGGATAAGGCATTTTCCTCCTCTGAACTGGATATGGAAGGAATTTGACTGAAAATGCCAAAGAGCAAAGAAAAGAGTAAAGAAAAGCAAGGATAGCGTGAAGACTCCTATGTAGTCCTTATCTGCCACAGAAAATTCCGTTCTACAAAGTACAATAGAGATTCTGAGGCAAGTATGTATTGATTATGGTGGACCATGCCACTAGGTGTTGGGAAGCAGTAGTCTAAGATAGACAGATGCTAAGATTACAGTATAAATCAGGGTTTATCTGACTCCCAGAGATTAGCCACTGGAAATCCTGATGATTGCAGTTATCATTTTCTTGTTGAAATGCTGGAGAAATTATAAACTATTTATGAGGAGGAACATCTCAAATCAGGTCACCCTACTAAACTTCACCAGAAAAGTGATTACTAATTAGTAAAGTTCAGTAGTACTTTTATCACTATGACTTAAAAAATATATTCAAAATACTAGAATAACTTGGTCGTGATATGCATGTTAAGGCTGAGCCACATCCAATATAGGATTTTTGCTCTTAAAACCTCTGTACAGAAGGGATGTCAGAGGTCTACTGGAGCTAATTCATCATCAGTGGGAGAGAGAAGAAAGTTCTCCATTAGAAAATACCATGGATTTTGTAGAGCCACTAAGAATATTCAGAGACTTAAATTCTGCCACAACAAAATCTGAAACCCAAGCCATGTAGAAAGCCTGGTATGAAGTACATGCCAGAGAACATTCCTTGAGATGCGAAATCACCTCTTAATCCCCAGTTCACACCAGCAAGACCAAGGAGCCTAGAATGATTTCTACTAGTGGTACCTCACAAGATGAGATTAATCTGTTCCAGAACGCTCTTAGCGCGAAATGCTCGTAAAGAGAAATGCAGTTTCCCATTGGAAACAAAGTTGGACGATCTGATCCATGCTCCCAAAAATATTCACCAAAAAATCATTTTCAATGGAATTTGATGTAGAAATGATTGTCCCTAACATCTGAAACAAGTAACCACGATTAACACACGATATATAGCAGAAATAGAGCGAACGAACCAGCACTTACCAATCTGCTTTGAGGCAGGTTCTAGCCTCGGCTGCTTCTGGCTGCTGTCTCTTTAAGAAGACCTTTTTTCTCTCAGCTTTTCCAGGTGCCGTGGGCGGTTTTTTTTAAAGTGCTAGATAAGAATAAAAATATTCTTATCTAGCACTGAGTGCTTCTTCCCTCAGTACTATGAGGGAGAAGCGACTCTGTGTGTGTGTGCACGTGCGCACCTGGCTTTAAGAATATCCCGGCACGAAGGAGAGGAGGGGGAGGGGACTTCCTGGAGATTGAATTGGGAGTCTCGGGAGTTCTCTCTCTTGAATGCCTTTCACTTAATTTACGCTGTTTACGCAGCAAGAGAGGAGAGCTTTGTTGGGAGATTTCCCACGTGAGCTGATTGCGCGATGCTCATTGCAATCAGGAACATAGGCAGAATGCACACACACACGCTGCTTCCAGTATGGCAATGGAGTAAACCACGCGAGAGGAGGGATGGAAGAACGCACGCATGCGGCTTCCAGTATGGCAATGGAGTAAACCGCACGAGAGGAGAGATGGTAGAACGCATGCGCGCTGCTTCCAGTATGGCAATGGAGTAAACTGTGCGAGAGGAGAGATGGTAGAACGCCTGTGCGCTGCTTCCGGTATGACAATGGAGTAAACCGCGCGAGAGGAGAGATGGTAGAACGCATGCACGCTTGCTGCGTTAGCAGAACATTGTTGCTGTCTGCAACAATGGAGTAAAGCACGAGGTAAGAGTCGGCAGAACTCTTGCACGGAGCTGCCTGAACGGGAAATACAGAGTGCGCTTACTGATGACACGCAAGGTTTGGTACGAAGTTTTCCTCGTCTCGTGAGTCGCGGCTCGTCTAGTGGAATATTTTTTGATTAAATTTTTTGCTCGTCCTGCGAGTTTCTCGTCTTGTGAGGCTCCACTGTATATAATTAGGTAATATTTAAATCCTTTTAATATTTCCTTGTTTTTCTAGAATTACTATTCTCCGTCTTTGATCAGCTTTATTTTAGCAGTTCACTACTGTATAACCTTAATTTCTTCTGATCACGTGGCAGGCCACTCTTATGGGTTCTATACTGCTTATTTCTGGTCTTTGGTGCATACTCTTGCTTCTACGCCCAACCTTTTCATCTTTAAGCTATGTTTATTCAAAACACTTTGCTACTTTTTCTAGGTCAGAGGTAGGCAATATTTTTGATTTATTGGCTTATTTGGAAGTTTGAAAGGAAGTTATGTCATAAAATGGCTGCTGGGGATTGTTTTTTCATAAAATAATGAGAAGAGCAGTTATAGAACATCAATTTACTAGAAATTGCTTCCTGGTTTTTTTTTGTTGAGACTCTTTACATTTCTGATTTTCTCATTGCAGTCAGGTTGCCACCATTTCAAACAAAGCAATAAACTGCAGATATTGATAATTTTATTTCCTAAAAATACCTGTGGGACTTCTGTAAGAGTCAGAGGCATTGCTGTAAATAAAGATGCTGCTATAAACAAGTATCCTTATGGGTCCATGTAAGTATATATATACACATTATTACTAAACAGTTAGAATGACAAACGTAAGTCTATGTGCTACATCTCTTTCCTTTTTATGTTTCCCATGACTTTTCTTTATGTGCTGACCATAACGCTCTCCTACCATTCAACATTTAGCATATTGCTTTCTGAAAATGGTATACATTTTCAAAAGGACCACAAATATTTTCTTCCAACAGCTTTTGAAATTCCATGAAAGACAAATTATGGATGATTGGAACATGCTGTTATTCTTATCTTAACATATATCATAGAACTGATGATTATTTTGTACAGCTGTTCATTGGAAGTTACAAATCTAAACAAAGCTCCTGGACATTGAATAATTGATAGCAAGTTGTTAGCAAAAGAAGACAATAAAATCCCATTTTATTAAAGTTGTCAATCTTTATCACATTATTTATGTAGGCCTGTAGTTTGTCCCAAAATACTAACATCTTGCCTGGTATCTTGTGACTATTCCAAGTCTGGCCATTACTGATCTTACTGCTGATGGACTTTTATCCCCAAAAGCTCCTTATTTCATGTCTTTATTTCCTTTTCTTTTTCATTCAGTTCAGATTTGTTTTTCTTGTCATACCTATTCCTTTAGTTTCTATTTTCTTTAGTTCCTTTATTTTCTAGAACTTCCTTACCTTCAGGACTTACCATTTTGCAATTCTCACTTCCCTGTGTTCCTCTCTTGTAATCAGTTAGTTGACAACAAGACAATCTGCTATTGGTCCATATTGTTCCCTCTCCTTTTTCCACTCTTGGGTTCTTTTGCATCCTCTGAACCTACTTAGTCTTTTTTGTAATAATTTTATTGTTTTCTTCTACAACATAAAATATAAAAACTAGAACTATAAAAAAAGAAATACATAATATATACATAAAATACACATACAAGATATTTGCAACGAGATTGGTTTATGCCAAAATTTGGAAAGAGGAAATGTTCCTTCAGTAAGTTATTGGCTTTTAAAACTTAGGGAACTGGCAGAGATGACAAAATTGACAAACTTTTGTATTTAACTTACAGTATTGTGCAAAGGTCTTAGGCCACCATCCACTTGGTTTTAGCAAAGTATTTTATAGAAAATACAGGAAATATATACACAAAATTTAAACACAGTTTTCAGAACAAAATGGCTTTCTCAGGCAAAAGTCACTATTAAACAGTCAGTACAAAATATTTGCACTTTAGCCTACAGAAGCCATTTTTTTCTGTTTTTTCCTGTTTTGAATATTGCATACAAATTTCCTGTACAGTGAACCTCAGATTATGAGACTAATCTGTTCCAGAAGAACGCTCTTAGTCCAAAATGCTCTTAAACTGGAACAAGGTTTCCCATAGGAAGCAATGGAAAGTCGGATAATCCATTCCATGCCCCAAAAATATTCACAAAAGAATCACTTTCAAACAAGTTTTATGGAGAAATGATTGTCCCTAACATCTGAAACAAGTAACAACGATTAACACACGATATAAAGCAGAAATAGAACAAACTAA
>JANHZU010001716.1:427053-440945 GCA_032468055.1 Acrochordus granulatus
CTGGTGGGTGGGACATCCCCATTGGGGTGATGTTGTTTCTCAGATAGCCTTAAAGGTCCCATGCCTTGAAGGGCCTTAAAGGTCAAAACCAACACCTTGAATTGCACCTGGAAGCAATCTGGCAACCAATGCAGCTGGCAGAATAAAGGTGTTATGTGGGTCCATCTATTGACCCCTACAATCATCTGTGCAGTGTCATTTTGCACCAGCTGCAATCTCTGGATGCTCTTCAAGAGTAGCCCCATGTAGAGCATGTTACAGTAATCCAACAAAAAGATGATGAGGGCATGAGTGACTGAGAGGGCGCTCTGGTCTAGGAAGGGGTGCAACTGGTGCACAACATGCAGTCATGCAAAGGCCCTCCTAGCTGCAACTGCTACCTGATCTTTGAGCAGCATAAGCCACCTGCTCCTTCAAGCAGGAGTTGCAAATCCAGGAGACCCCCAGATTGTGCACCGGGTCTGTCTGGAGTCGTGCCACTTGTTAAAGTCCCATTAGCACCAGTTTAAAATGCATGAAAACACAGGGAAGCTGAAGATAATTTCTCAGGCATGTCTTTCTCAATTTATATCATTTCTAAAGCAAAATCTCTTTCATGAGTAAGAACTGCTATCAAAGAAATAAATAAAATACATAAAAATGCAGAAAGATTTCTCTGTTCAGTATCAGTTTTCATAGGTATGAATCTTGCTTCGGATGTTATCCCAGTCACCACAAAGGTGTAATTATAAAAAGGCAAGCAGTCTGTGATCAGAACCAGTGACATCTCAGAATGGAAATAAATATATTGTCCAGAAGACTCACCATAGTCAAAGGACAAGAAGAGATAGTATTTTCAGCTACTTATTTACTACCCACAATAGAAGCAAATTAATAAAGAAGCTATTCTGTTCATCGGTCCTTTATTCATAATCTGACCAAAAAATGCATGGAGATACTTTTATATAATAATCCCCCTAGGTTCACACATGCAAATATATAAATGCAATACACATACTCATCTTTTTAATGTATTAAAAGTCTGACCTGTAATGTAGAAAGCAGATTCTAGGCTTGTTCCATAGAGAGAAAACATCAACTCCATGGATCATTTTCCAGCATTTTCTGGGAGTTAGTTGACCTATCAAAATGGATGTTCTGACTGGTACATGTGTAGTTAAAAGCCACAATTTAAAATTTTCCCACAAGAATTTAGAGGTACAGTATGCTGGCTTCCCTGGCATTTCTATGCCATTTTCAGGGTGAATTGTGCCAAGTAAGCCTAAAGCCAGAGATCACTAACACAGGAGGAACCCAACAATGGATACAGTACTTTGCTGGGTCTATTCAGCCTCAAAATTGTATTTGTGTCTGTAAATTCCTGAACAGTATAAATCCTTAGCAGTCAACAAATTGCTTTCAACAAACTTGTTTTCAGACTAGATCTCTTTCATGATTAAGTCATAGTAGCAATGTGTGATTGAAACATTTACTTTCAATCTTAAATTCCAATAATGCAACAAGGAGACTCATTGGAAAAGACCATGATGCTGGGCAAGATTGAAGGAAAAAGGAGTAGGGGACAGTAGAGGATCAGATATTAGATAGCGTCGTCAGTAGAGTCTGGGAGGCAGTGGAAGACCTGGCGTGCTGTGGTCCATAGGGTTGCAGAGTCAGACACAACTTAGTGATTGACTATGTAAAACATAGGTGGCAATTTGAAAGAGATAAGGCTCCCGTTATTGACAAATTAGGTACTTAAGGTGAGAGACTGTCTATCACTTCAAGTTTTAGTGACTCTAGAAAAAGAAAACACCGTTCCTTGATTCGTGAAAATCCCATTTATTTTGTTGATTCACCCTGTATTTTTTATTTTTCTTTTAATATGCCAATAGATTGGCTTGGGGTTAATGAGCAAGGAATTTGTAAAAATTGTAGAGATTTCTAAGAACTAATGATAAAACAATGGGGAGAAATGGTCTTATGTGCATAAATGCGCATGCACACACACTGAGACACAGATCTGATTGGAATGTCTACAGCACCGCAATGCAAAATGCTTTACAGCTTTTCTTAATAGATTCATGTGCACTTTCTACACTAGGAAGGCTTAATTAAAGGCATCCTGAGATCCTTCACATGTGAACCCCCTTGGGAAAGCTTAGTTCTTATCAGGCAAAGGCTATTGATTCAGGAGAAGAGCATTTGTGCAGAATACACCACCTCTGGGATGGAGCTGCTCCAGAGATAAGGCAAGGGCAATAAATAATAATGATTATTATTAGGTGTGTGATGACTACTGTGTATGAGGAATGCATTTTTGTCTTTTAACCTACTTCCCCTTTGGGGAAAGTGAACTAGCATAGACAGGAAAGGTCATCTAATCTAAATGGAGAGCAGAAGCAGACAATCATGGAGTGTAAACATTAGGAATACCTCCTGGGTTTGGCATTTTCTATTTTCTGAATTTCATGCATGCAAAGTATATAAAATAAAAAAGAATAAATTAAAGCGGTTCAAAATGGGCTGCAAAAATCCAAATAGCCACTGAAGTTAGAGTTTTCTATATCTCTTTGCTGTCCTCTAGTGGTCAGTCAAAAGTTGGTAATCTAGATATAGATACCCTAAAATAAAACTTCTGCAGATTTATTTATTAGACTTTTATCCCATTTTTATCATTTTTATAACTTAACTCAAGGTGGCAAACATAACTAATATTCCTTCTTCCTCTTATATTATATTCCTCTTATTTTCCCCACAACAACAATCCTGTGAGGTGAGTTGGGCTGAGGGAGAGTGACTGGCCGAGAGTCACCCAGCTGGCTTTCATGAATAAGGCAGGACTAGAATTCACAGTCTCCTGGCCAGCACCTTAACCACTACACCAGAAGAACTGTGATTTGTGTTACAACTGGAATCATTCCACTTAGTTTTGGTGCCAGTTATTTTGATGAAATTATATAGGCTTTGTTTGCCTATATCTCATGGGAAAGTTCCGGGACATCCCATGTTCAGTTTTTTGAGTTTCTTGTCTTCCATCCCTAAAAACTCCATTGCACATGATGTTCCACTGCTAGCCTCCAGGAATTATTTATTGCTGTGATTATTGTTTTACATGTTATTTCCCCATTGATGCTATTTCTCTACTAAATGCTCTCTCCCACTGATAGCTTCTTCCCTCCCTGAATGCTTGTGGACATTTTCACTTTTTCTTTACATCATTCTGATTATTGTTTTGCATGCTATTTCTCCATAGAGTGTGACCTTCCCTTTTATTGTGATTTTCTGTTGACTGCTACATCATTGCTGAATACTTTGTGAGTGCTTATGTGCTTTCATGGAATAAAATTCAACATCTTTCTGAGACATGGATGTTGAGGTTCATAGTTGCTTTGGCGTACATAGTTTTAAATCCTTTGTTGTTAAAAGTCTCATTTGTACACAAATCCTGCCTCTTGCAAGATTCCATATACCCAGGGGTATCCATGGTTGTAAAAAAAATCAACATGATAGCCTCAACTGGGCAATTGACCCATGTAAAAAAATGGAGCAGGGCTTCGGTTGTTCAGTTATGGCCACCACCTTAATTTTTGGATCCTCTCTTTGCAGACGACCTGCATATAAATTTATAATAGCTAGTTGCTATCTATATCCTAAGAACTATGTCAGCTCCATTCATTCTAGTCTGATAGATGTCACTGTTCTGTTTTCCTTTGATGTGCTCCTAAGGAACTGAGTACCCCAGGGAGATGATGAGGTTACTTGACCAGCCCTTCAACCTCTGGCACAGTTAGGAGATTATTGTGGAGGTATAGGGATCTCTGCTGATGACCAGCTATTCTATGAAAGAAATAGGATCACGCTAGCAACTTACTGTCCCGAGGCATAGCTCTAGAGTGTGTACATCAGCAACTGTCTTCTAAAAAGAACAGATGTCCTTTAAACTGGTACCTGGTATTTAACTGAATGATGACAAAAACCATTCTCTCTTCTGGCCAGATTTTTCATAGTTATAACAAAAGTCTTCGGATTTCAGCGGCATATAAATTTAATTAATTAATAATAAATAAATAAATAAAACCCCATCATGTTTAGTTAAAAATCATGTGGCTTTAAAGCAGCTGAGGAATTAGTTGGGAAAGGAATTAAGAATAACTTTAAAATAGTACCTGCGTTAAATGTTAGTTAAACTATCAGAGGTCTCTGAAAAATGATTTGCTCCTCTAAGGCCCCTCTCTGTTCTTACTTACATCTCACAGTGTAATAATAAGAAAGCATGTTTTTCCCAAGCTACTTTCATAATAGGCCTTCTTTATAATAGAAGGCAACTTCTGTTAACTTGGTCCCTCTAGATGCTCTAGACAATAGCAACCATCATCCCCAGCTAGCTGAAATATAATGGAACTCACATTGTAAGGTGCTACATTTCCAAAAGAGAAGAACAAAGAAATGGAAACTATAGTCCCAGCTTTTTATTTAGCAACAATTCCAGGGTTAAAATGAAATGTAGATTAAATCCCCCCATTCTCAAAAGAGGGGAGAGATTCTTTGTTCTTTCTTTTGCATGTGTCATCCTAACAACTGTCATGTAAGGTTAATGACAGCCTCTCATTACCCTTGTCAAATATATAATAATGTGGCCCAACAACAGAGCTGAATGGCTGCTGCTTGTCAGATCCTTGTTTTCCAGAGCAGATGGTCACTATATTTGGAGCAGTCCTGCTAAAATCTATCAGCACGATCCGAGATACATGTATGCAGGAAGCAGTTTGCACTTAGCATGGGTTGAATGCTAAGTGGGCTCTCATGAGACAAGCAAAGGGCTCTCCTCCTCCTCCTTCTTTCCCCCTCTTCTTCTTCTTCCTCCTCCTCCATTCCACATCAACAAAATAAGAAGGAGATGCAACAGCTTCTTAATTTTTTATTATGCACACATATTCATCTCACCTTTAAGAACACTCAGGGTAGGTGACAACAATAAATACATATAAACACAATATTGCAAAAAGCCATTAAAATAATAATAAACTGTGTCAGATAAAATTGATGGGACTGCTTTCATATTTTAGAGTGGGGATGGACAAGTTACAGTATATATTGATTATTTTTGGTCTTCCTTTTTTTTAAAATGGGTATCATTCTTAATATCACTTAAATATTCTTGAATATTTTTGACATTTTTATTCTCATCTTAGAAACCTTCCATAACATCTTCCAAAGAATCCTTTTAGTAAATTGTGATAGTTTGTCAAATTTCTGAAGATTTCCTATTATATATATTTGCATATACTTATAATTAAAATATTGTGAATTGTGATTCTGAATTATTTTGTTAGTAATTAATGATATATTACAAAGCTTTTTTTTATTCTGGACAGATCAGTTTCTTAATGTTTTGACCTGATACTTAAAAGGTTTTCCTGAAATAGTTTCTCTGACTATTTAGCACTGCTAATTTCCAAAACATTCCCCTTATAAAATCCACTAATGATCTTGGGTCTTGGTTTTTATTTTGCTGATTTTCAAATTCCCTCATACTCCAATATCTTTAATAGGCCCAGCTGAAATGTTGCAAAAATATGCATGCTTTTGAGGTACATTTGCATATTTTTGTGACCTTTTAGTTGGCCTGATAAAGACATTACCTTAACATAGTTTTGCTTTGTCTTGGTGTTGAAATCCATGTTGCTCTGGAATATTACAGATAATATATGTTGCTCACAGTACATTAAAAACCCCCCTTTAAATTCAGAAAGTAATGTGACTATTAAATCTACCATAAAATATTTCTTGCATAATTTAAATCTCAGAAGTGTTAATATTCTGTGTATGTGTGTGGTTGTGGGTGTGTGGGTGTGTATCAACAGCAGAAAGAGAAAATGTGCACCTACTATCGCTATGATGTTTTCCCGGAATGAACGGGTGCTATTAGTTTTGTTGAAGTTACTTATAAGTACATGAAAATGTATTTCTATGGCAACTGCTATGATAAAACACATCACTTCCATCCCTATTGCTGCATCCTTTAATGCAGCAAGGAAAATAAATATTTAATTGTAAAGGAAGAAATAAACTAATTTTCTGGCTGAAGTTACTACAGGAGAAGAGTGCTGTTCTTTGAAAAAAAAAACTTTGCTGGATGCAGGCTTGATTTCACATGTGATGCCTGGCATGTAAAAACTCCATCTGTCCTTACATATGGGGCATTCTATGGTTCTGTGGTTCTATGCTGAGGTTGCCGAGATTACAAATTTATACTGATAACACATATGTAAATGAAATGGTATTTGAAGAAAAGGTGGAAACATTTTCTAAATTATGTATCCACTGTCATTATTTATTTACTGTATTTATTTATTATATTATTTACTGTAATATTAAGCCTAAAGGATAATGATTGAGACTTTATGAATCCCTACACTAGGACTGGCTTTCCAAATTGCACTTCCCATGCCTGAAAAAAATGAACCCTTAAGTCAATTGTCTGACCTTGAGATTGAAATACCTGTTATTTCCTATGATATCTACCCCATTGGATAAATGCCATGGCATAGAAGTGTGTGTCTCCGTGCACATGTGAGGGTACCTTTATAGCTGAGTTCTTTGATTAGGATGCTGAACTGTAGACCAGAAATGCCCAAGATGCAAATGACAAAAGTAGTATTACAACAGTACAGTACAGTTTCTACAGTTTTTGTATATTACATACATATATGAAAGGGGAGGAGCTTCTAGCATGACTCCATAACACTACTTTAAATTTGATGAAAGCCTTTAATCCTGTGGATGCTTCTTCTCTAAATTCATGTTTGATTTTAGTAATTTAGTCCTATTTCCTAGTCATTAATATAGCAGTCCTGCCACATCTTTGCTTTTAAGTCCTGTGAGTTATGTTAATTTAAGGCTAAGCTAGCCAACATGTCATCTCTGGGATACCTTCATGGCTTACCAGTTTCCTGTTGGAAGAGCAGAACTCGATGAACTGGGAATCTCTGATTCTCATCACAAAGAAAGTTCCATGTGACTAGCAACATGGCTTTACTGGAATTTAACTTGAAACTGCAGGATTTAAACATGAGGACTGACATATAGAGAAGGCAAGGTTCTATGGTATTTGTTTATACATAGGTTCCTTGTATCTCTGCATCTGGAAATGCAGGCCAGGGAGATAATTTAATTCAATTCATATAGGAAGGAAGGATCTGACATTTTGAAAAGCAAAATAGAAACAAAAATTTGTTTCTTTTATATTCAAAAATAATCTTTAGTTTTCTCTGGGTGACAGGAAAAAATCAGTGGGATAAAACCTGATTAGCAAAATGTTTAGTAGTTAGTAAGAATCTTGAGGGGTGCATTATGTTTATGCATATTAATTAAAATGATATTTTTGATAATCTAGTTTGTTCTGTATCCACTTGATGTAGGCGCTTACATTTCAGCTATGTTTTCCTAGCATGAAGACCTATCAGTTCTGACTGGGCAATGACATTTTTCCTCATATGTTCTAGCCTTTGGAGACATTAGTCATAAATGTTTTATTGGTAGCTAAGAGCTTTGACCAAACATTTTCAAAGTTTGTGCTGAACATGATGCATAGTGGCATCATGTTTTTCCCTTTATCAATCCTCCTGGGAGCAGTCAGGAAGTGAAGGCAGTCATATAGAAAGCTGGATCAGCAGAATGTGGCCTCTCTTCACAGTTCATTTCTTCTACTTTACTAGTTCTCCCTAGAAAACAATTCTACAGACCATGTTTTTTTTAAAAAATTAAAACAACCCTGAAATGAATTCAGGCTTAAAAGAAGATAAGAACAACTATCATGGTTTACAAACATTACTCAAAAGCTGTTGAATGGCACTTCAGAATTCCTGATGAGGACTCCATAGTAGATTACAAATTTTCTAACATTTCATAGCTTAGCTTAAGTTACTTTTTCAGCCTTGGGGACTTCAACTTGAAGACATGTGGACTTCAGCTCCCAGAATTTTCCAGCCAGCGTGTAGAGTTGAAGGCCGCACATTTTAAGATCCCCAAGGTTGAGAAACACTGGCTTAAATAATTGGCTAGACTTGGCAAGGGACCTTTTGACCTAGCTTGGCTAGATTAAAATCTTGATTTCAGACAAGAATGACACATTACCCTCCTGGCATAAAAACAGTTATGAATTTGGCCATTACAAAAGAGCAAGCCCTCTTAATTAAGGGCAGTATCTCTTAATTCAAGGGAGAATAAATCTCCTTTGCTAAATTTAAAGACACTTCCTGCTTTTGTGCCATTCTTCCCATGGGTAAAATATGCTTCAGTATTTGAAATGATTAGATAGGCTTACAATTACATATATTAAGTCTCAGTTATTTCAGTTATTTTTGGTCGTTTGGGTTTTCTCACACATTCTTACTTACTTCACCATTGAGAAGAGGCAGAAAATAAAGGAAAAATGAGAGTCATATAGGATACAGGAACAAGAAACCTGGTGGAGGATCAAATGAACATTCTTCTTCCCATCTGAAACTTTTCAGAATCTTAAAAAGTCCCCATCCTAAAGAAGAAACTGGAGTCTAGATTTCTTCTCTTTCCATAATTTGAGAACCTGTTGAGCATGAAAAGCAACTATTAATCAGGACAAATTTTAAAGAATATTTTTAACATAATATCTGTTATCTCCATTCCAGGGAAACTGTATTCCTGGGCCAATTCAAAATTCTAAAATAGTTTTCAAAGGCATTCCAACGACCGTAAGGAACAAATAAGCACTTCCTAGAAGCTAGCCAAAGTTAGAATAACCTCTTTTGGGGATAGGGCTCTGGGGAAAAAGTACTTGCAACTAAGCACAAATGTGCATGAAATGCTTTTTGAAAAAATGTGCATTGATCTTTAAAGAATATGCACACTGCTCAGGAAATGAATTAGCTGCAGGCAACAATAAAAATGTTTCAAGTCTTCTGGGAATTCAGTGGTGCTTTGTTACCTTTTCTCTCTTGGAGATTTGGGCAGAGAAAACAATAAGTTTTTGAATGTGATTCTCTAGGACTGTTCCTCAAAGCTGATGGTGAAAAGAATCCTACCAGCAACGTATTACAGATGAATATGAATGCAGTGTGGAATCCTTCAAAATACTTTTTTTTCATTTTTCAAAGAAGTAGATCCTAATCTGGATCAGGGACATGGGACTGTAATGAGGGAGGAATGTATTTCCCCACCGCACTTAGTAGATCCCCTGATGAATTTTACTTCTCTTCTTTTAAACTGTAGAGTGGAAAATATCAGACAAGCTATGTGTACTGCTGATAGAAGCTTGATAAAGATAATTTAACTTGAGAGATACCTTCCCTTAAGCATGTTGATGAAGATTCTCAGCCATCGTCTGGAGGTTGAGCCATGGCAACTGGATTTCTTTTCTTTTAGTTTGAGACATTTTGCTGCTTATCCAAGCAGCTTCTTCAGTCTTCAGAAGGTGCTTGGATAAGCAGCAAAACTTCTCGAACCAAAACAAAAGAAATCCAGTTGCCATGACTCAATCTCCAAGTATCACAGTTGAATCAAAATCTCTCTTTTTGCAGTAAAAACGGCAACATTGTTTTTGCAAAGTTTCTTAAAAAAAGGCAACTGACTTAAATTACAAGATGGTATTGGAGACATTTTGCCTTCTATCCAAAAGGCTTTTTCAATCTATCTCAAAATGAAAAGGAATGGTTAGGAAATTGGTACATTTCCCTTTCATATGTACCATTCCTTTTCATTTTTAGATGGATTGAAAAAGCCTTCTGGATATAAGGCGAAATGCCTCCAATAATATCTTATAATTGACTTTTTTAAAAGAAATTTGCAAAAAATTTTTTTGCAAACTTTACTACTGGATTAATGAGAATATTCATAGACATTCATCTCCCTTTCTGATTTTTCAAGAAACATTTAGAATAAGGATTCATAGGACATGCTTTATCAGCTTTGTGAGATAGTTCAGACAAGAAGTACACCCAGAAATACTAGCTCAAACTTTATCATAAGGTTACGTTAACAGAAACTTTCAACTCTGAAAGTGCATTTCTCCCATCTCACCTTTACAAAGAAACTTTAGTTGAAGAAATTAGGAAGGGTCCTTTCTGAATACATAGCTGCCGCTTGCCTGACCATTGTCTAGTCTATGGCTCTTCCTCCAGTCTCCCAGGGTAATTCCCACATACTATTACATGCTTAAATCCATTATTTTATTGGATGGAACATAGTAGAACAAGCTTTATATGTTCCAGGAACTGCCTATCCAAATGTTGTCTTGCTGATGAATCTATGTATGATATGAAATTGGAGTATTTATTTATTTATTTAATCAATTTATATAGTTGCCATCTTGCAAATGCAATTCTGGGCAGCTAACAAGATGTAAATAAAAAGCAATTATTAATATGAAGTTTTAAATGAATCTTCTTTGAAGTATCCTGGTCAAAAATGATTCCCAATTATATAATTTTAGAGTATATTCACCAAAGGTTGGATTAAAACTTCTTTTGAACCACTGCAGTTTCTCCAGGTACATCAATACTCTTTTCTCTGTTTAAATCTACCTATAATCAGGCTAATCAGAAAGCTGAAGCACAGGGAATTGGAAGTTTCTGCTTTTCCAGTGTTGCTGCTGCTATCTCCCAACAACCATCTGTCAGCATAGTGAGGGATGCTAGAAGCTGTAGTTTCTTTGATTATTCACATTCTCAGCTAGTATAATAGTAAGCTATGGAGATCACTTGGTTTCAAATCTATCAAAATCTTATATATGAGATTAATTTAGGTTGTAATGTACTATCCATGTGTCTTTTGTATGAGAATAATCTGATAGCATACTAAAGAACATACATATGGTCCCCTTCATTCATGTAGTCCAGTTTTCTATTTCAACAACAGCAGGGAGAATGCCTTTGGACTTGCAAATAAATATGTCTAGATAATTTTTTCAGCAATTCTCCTGTTCTTGGCTATGCTCCACAGAAGTCAAGGTATTGGAAGCTTGTCTGAGTTTAATTTCATTATATGTTTTTGGCATTTAGTACAACTTGTCCACTTTAATTAATTGCAAAGTGAGTTTACATTTAATTAAAAGCAGCAATAGGTTCACCAAATGATCATCCCCTCTACAGTCTAGTTCAAAGGTCCCCAAAAGTCCTGGGTCATTTGAAAATTTGATAGCATGTTGTAATCTCTTACAAAATGGCTATTGTAAGTCAAGATATAGTTTTTCTGCAGTAGTTCATCTATTTTCCCTCCGTCAAGATATTCTTTACTATCTCAAGCTGTTTTCTCCTTTGTGAAGGGATGCACATTTCCAAACTATGCAAATGCCTTGAGGCATAGAACATTGAGTAAGATGGCACTGAAACTCAGAGTTTTGCTTCACAGTATACTACTTTCGCATATAATCTGTTTTTAAATTGAAAGAATACAAAATAATATTTAAAAAAATTGGGTGGAGCACTTTGTGAATACCAAGGGAGGCTTTTACAGGAATGTTGATGTCCACAGTCTCCATTTCTAATATCAAAATGTGATATTAAGTGGGATCACTGAAGAACAAGTTACCTGCAATCCAATCAATTATAACTCAATTGGAACATTACTATTGAAGTCAGTGATCTGTAGATGACATTATGTTTAGTTAACAGAATATAAACTTCCTTGCTGAATTTCTCATGAAAAAGGAACTTGTATAATTTGGCAAAGTCCCTAAAAGTACTTTTTGGTTTGTTTGTTTAGTATTTGTAGATAACAATTTAAAAAGAGTAAAGGTACTGCTGGATCATTGGGAACCTGCTTTGATAGCATGCTGCATCTAACAAAGGTATAGGAATCCATTTCAAGGCAGCAAAATGCCATGTTCCTGATTGAAGCAGGGCTGATCTGTTTAATGAGATGCTTTGCATTTTCTGCTCCTTTATGAAGCAGAGTGCCATATTACTTCTGGTTATACTTGAAGAAACGCAAAGTTCTGCAGATTTGTATGAACTTAACCTATAGCCATTCCAAAAACTGAGGTCCTTGGTACAGTTATCGTAACAGTGATGTTAGTCCAAGGCACGTGGAGACCATGATGGGAGAAATGCTGTGTACTTCAAAAAGCTATGCTATTAATGGCATTTCAGGAAATGCAGAAAGTATGAACTAATTTTGCACTGTGGAATGCATTTTTAACATGCAGTTTGCAATCATGTTTATTCTACAATAGAAATTTGCAGCATGCCTTTTAATTTATGTGGGCTGGATATGGTAATTAAGTTATTTTCCCATTTGTAATATAACTGATTGCTTTTATGTGTGCATGAAAAATAATATGGATACTTGTCTAAGCTAATCATTCTACATTATTTATGAATTCTAATGAAAAACTGAACTATTCTCCATTTGGAAGTTAGAAACAGCTATTTCCTAACCCATAAAGAAAACAGTACATATGTTTGCTGTATAAATTCTACATGTTTCCGAATATAAACTCTCTTTCTAGCCATACCACCCAGCTGGGTAAGATCAAGGAAACAAGAACTTCATTGAAGGTATCTTTAATGCTAGTCTTGCAGTAAATAGGGAATCTTGGAAACTGTAAGAATTCCAAATCCTAATTTATAGCGAATTCTTTATGGCAGCATCAGTTTGGAAACAACTTTTTGGAAATACTTTCCCCCAAAATTTGTGGGCACCTGGGCTGAGTTGCCATTTATAAGATAAGCTACTAACTGACTCATCTTCTGACCCTTATTGCTTATGTTTAATCTTTCTTCCAGCCTCCCCACAATATCTCACTGCATTGAGATATCATATCTGTAGTGTATGAATATGAATATAAACATATACATTACAGGACAGTTCTGGTTCCAAATATGAAAGTCCACATCTTTGTTCAGTGCATCTTCCTTTTCCTCCTTGATTTCATGTTCATAATCTTCTCCTTCTATGTCCTACCCTTTCCAACTCTTGGAAGGAGAAGAAAAACCTAAGGAGATGCGCCTTCTTCACCTTACTTCTCCCATTGTTTGTTTGTAGAGAAAGACCGGTGAATAATAGTGCAAGTAGTTCCCACTTAATGATCACAATTCAGCCTAGAATTTTGTTTGTAAGTTTTTTCGGTTCAACACTGTAAAGAACAATATTACAAAGGAACCTGGAACATAAGATCTATGAATCAAGGTAAGCTGGATGTGGTCAGACATGAGATGGCAAGATAGAACATTGACACTTTGGGAATCAGTGAATTAAAATGGACAGGAATGGGTGAATTTAATACAGATGACCACTATATCTACTACTGTGGACAAGACTCCCTTAGAAAAAGGGAATTGCCATCATAGTCAATAAGAGTGAGAAAAGCAGTATTGGGGTACAATCTCAAAAACCACAGAATGATCTCAGTTTGAATCCAGAACAAACCATTCAACATTACAGTAATCCAAGTCTATGCTGCAACTACTGATGCTGAAGAAGCTGAAGTTGAAGGTGTACAACACCTTCTAGAACTCACACCAAAAAAAGATGTCCTTCTCATCATAGGGGATTGGAATTCTAAAGTAGGAAATCAAAAGATAACTAGAATAAGAGGCAGATTTGGCCTTGGAGTACAAAATGAAGCAGGGCAAAGGCTAACAGACTTTTGTCAAGAGAACAAGCTAGTCATAATAAACACACTTTTCCAACAACAAAAGAAGTGACTCTACACATGGACATCACCAGATGATCAACAATGAAATTAGATTGATTATATTCTTTGCAGTCAAAGATGGAGAAGCTCTATACAGTGAGTAAAAATAAGACCTGGAGCTGACTGTGGCTCAGATCATGAGCTTCTTATTGCAAAATTCAGGCTGAAATTGAAGAAAGTAGGGAAAACCACTATGTCATTCAGGTATGACCTCAGTGATATCCCTTATGAATATACA
>JANHZU010001716.1:443897-455665 GCA_032468055.1 Acrochordus granulatus
ACAGAATCCTTAAGTTTCCCCCATCCAAGTAGTTGAACACCACTATGTAAAAAGTGTGTGTCTGTATGTTTGTGTGTTTGTATGTGTCTCTGTGTGTGTGTGTGTGCACATGCCCATGCATATTCTTCATGTTGTCTGAGTGGCCATGATACAGATAAAAAAACAAGCATTATGAACAGTATCTCCTTCAGCCAAGCAATGTTGGATTGGAACCAGGGTTGAATTTCTCACTCAGACACTGGAGGCTTAGTCTCTCTTGGGGGCGGAATGGTAGGGAATAATAATGTGTATTATTTTGATGACCATTAAAGGTGGGGTATAATTAGAATAAAAGGATCCTGAAAATCCTTTAATATGTCCCAAATTTTCTTTGGTAGCATTTTGAAATAGCAAGAGGTATGAGAAATGTGACAGATGTGCCTTTTATTGCATGCACCTCCAATACATAGTAAGAAATTAATAGTCCATGAAATGGCTCTGAAATCTGAAGATCTTTTAGTTTTACCATGAACATGATATAAGAATTAACCCAGCCTTCTGCAACTAGGTATAATCCAGATATACTAACTACAAGTCTCAGAAGTCTAGCCATAGATCAGTGGATCTGGAGGACAACATGTTGAAAAAGGTGAAATAATAGACACAAGCTGAGCCCACAGGGCAATGAATGGCCACCCCACTCCTCCAAGCTTCAGATACGGCCCCAAAAACCTCCAAAAGTTATTACCAAACAGTGATGGTGAATGCGAGAGAACATTATTAAATTAATTATATTGTGGTGTGATATTATCTCATTTTAATTAAATATAAATGAAATCATATTTAATTTTCATATGGACCCTATCCATGAAGTTTGGGACCCTGTTTTAAAGCCACATGCAGCTCTCAGCCTGGAAGAGCAACTGAGAACTCCAGTGGAAGCTGTGAATCTATCTTCCTTCCAGTCTCTTTTTTTCCATTTATGTAGAATCTAAGTATACCTTGTATTTTATGATATACACTGAAGTCACGGTAGGCTCTCTGCCAATCGCTTTGTATTTGTTCAGGAAATGCTTTGGCATAAATTGAAGTTTCTGGAAAGAAGATTATTGCATGCACTAGCAGAAAGTAACGATGGGAGTTTCACTTACAAAATTTTAAGCCGCTAATGCTAGAATGTTTCTTATAAATGGATATGAATTTCTTTCAGAAATGAGGACTGGAGCTATAAAAAGCCCTTTTTGCCAGTGCCACTGAAACGAGAACTGTGACTGGTGTCACTGGAACTAATTTTAGGGACATCAACTGCAGCTGTCAATGACAGTTTCAATTTTAACCAAAAGAGGGCTCCAATGCTTTGATTTAAGCATCAAGTGAAGCTCTTGTGTTATTTGGGATTTAATTGTAAAAGTAAATCTCTAAATTTGATTGTACTGGATTCCATGGGATGTGAATGAGAAACAGTGTTATATAAAGTAATGCTTTTAAGATTATGTTTCTTACTTAGGTTAGCATAAAGCAAGGATTGCTCAGCAGTTAAAATCTGAACTAGTAATGGCTTCTTCAGTATAACATTTATCAATTTACCCAGTTTCTATGATTATCCATCTCAACAAGTGGCTCTGATGACGAATAAAATGAATACAAAGTAATTACAAACATTAAAAAAGTTAAAGTACATAAGCAACAGCAACACATTTTCAGAAGCATGTGACTATAAGTATGTGACTATCTACTGTATAAGTTGCAGTAGTTTGGCAGCATGTAATTTAACAAAGAAATAAATCAACATTGAAATTATGGGAAATAAGTCTAAGCCTTCTAGAAGCCATCTAAGTGGAGAAGGACGGGCCAGATAATGATATACTGAAGTTATTAATTAATAGTACAGAGAAGGAAATATCCCTTCTCCCATCTCATATTCATAGCAGTTTATTCCCAAGAGTGGAGGTTTTGCCACTACTTCATACTTACATGTACACTGCTTATTGTTGTTGCTCAGTCACTCAGTTATGTCTGACTCTTTGTGACTCCATGGACTGCAGCACATCAGGCCTCCCTGTCCTGCATTGCCCCTCAGAGTCCACCCAAACCCATTCCCATTATACTGATCTAACCATTTCATCCTCTGCCGTCCCCTTCTCCTTTTGCCTTCAATCTTTCCCAGCATCACAGTCTTTTCCAATGAGTCCTCTCTTCACATTATGTGGCCAAAGTATTTGAGCTTCAACATCAGTATCTGTCCTTCCTATGACAGTCAAGGTTGATTTCCTGTAGGATTGACTGGTTTGATCTCCTTGTTGTCCAAGGGACTCTCAGGTGTCTCCTCCAGCACCACATGTTCATGGGGTTTTCTTGGCAAGGATACTGGAGTGGGTTGCCATTTCCTTCTCCAGAGTCCTGTTGCTCATTTTTCATCAGATGTCCAGGAACTCCAACATCTAGCATAGTCCTTGTTGACCCAGGCAACAACCAAGCTGGTATGGGTTTCTGTAAATTACATCTCATATTTTTTATGGGAGGGAGACACTCTTTATCTGACTCCTCTGATGCGATTTGTCAAGTATGGTTGAACCTCTGGCATAGCTTCATCTTTTTCAGAACAAAAGGCCCCCAACCACAGCAAGATGGTGCCTCATTGGGAAGTGTACACTTCTACCCTAATGTAATTAAGCTAGCTGTCTCCTTTATGGCTGAGGAAATTATTTAAAAGAAAGGAATAGCTAGTGCAGTGTTGTGGAGTCTTTGGTTTGCTAGATAAATATTGGGAAGCCCAAGATTTAAGGGTACACATAGCGAAAGCTCAAGTGTGGGATTTTAGATTATTCACTTCTCCCAGCCCAATCTGCCTCCTAGTTCAGACTGAGTGTAATAAAATTAATGGGGGCATAATATATCAACTGCCTTGAGTTTCTTGAGGAAAGATGGGCATAAATGCAAGCATAAACAAATGAGAAATGTCCATTACAAATACAAATTTATGTAGCAACCCAATATTCATTAAACCAAAGGTTGGCTTCAGATTTAATCATACTTACTATAGATCCTCTATGAACAGTGAGACCTTTATTGCTCCATTGCTTATGACTAGCAGTATATATCTATTTTCAAGTTAAATTAAAATTTTCAAAGTTTTCAAATAAAATTAAAATAAATAAATTTGCTGCAGTATAGTTTACTTCCATGAAATGTAGATATTCTATACATCCAAGAATTGGTTTATACAAGCATTTTCCCATGAGAGTCTTCCAGATATGTTGGTCTTCATCACATTCCATGTTAGGTGGGAATTATGGAAGCTGAAGTTCAATAGCAGGCCATCAAGCTGAGTGGAAGTCTTCCTGGTACACTGAAACTAGAACAGAAAAAGGAAGAAGAAGAAAGGAAGAAAGAACTATTGATCTCTCTTTTCTGTATAAAATTTCATATGGGAAATTTGGGGTGTATGTGAGAATATGTGCAAAAAAAAAAGGAATCATTTAGACTAGCAGAACATATCTAAGGATCTTTTCCCCTTGTTCTTAAAACTGAATTTTGAAGAGAAATGGCTCTAGTTGCCTAAACATTGATTTTCCAGTCCTTGATCAAATATTTGCATCTTAAAACAGACTAAATCTCTGACTTTGATGGTGTTAGCCATTTTTTGCAAGAATTCAGAAACTGTATTCATAGTGCTGAAAATATTTTATGTCTACTGAGAAACAACAAGATTTCATATGGAAATATTTTTTTCTTGTTTCATGAAAGAAGGAAGCAGCTTCTAAGAAAACTTATATGTGGAAAAAATGTAGTGGGAAAGGAGGTGAAAGAATTGTACGCAGAGTACCAATTTCTTGATCTGCAAATGAATCAGATGAGGCAGTTGATTATATACCTAAATAACACCAAATACCACATGTAAAACTGTGGACATCTTATCAGGGAATACCCACCTTGTGTGGCTCAGTATAGAACAGAGCATGCTAGATTAAATCTTAGAAAAATGATTTATTTTCACATTTTTTTCACAGCATGCAATTGTAAAGACACAAGCCTGTATGTATAAATGCTTCAGAATGAAGTGTGTGCAACAGAGTCAAATTATCTCTGTATCCCTAAAGAATCTACAGTATTTCTTTTTTCTAACCAGGAAAGGTCAGTATAACAGAAAAGTCTTTTTTAAAATAGAAAAGGTACAAGAGAGAAGATGAGAAAAGATGTACTATAAAACTGATTACAGTAATGGTAAATTATATTGTACTTTTCCATTTTTTGACTTTGCATTAGAATATGGCCTTTCTTACCATTCTTGAACGGCTTTTCTTAATGCTAATTTTTACCTAGTTTTCATCTAAGGGTGAATGTGGCCATTCTGAGTAAGAAAATGAAAGTGAATTAGGAGAAAGGATGTGAATTCTACTGTGATGCAGACGTGATGTGCACAATAATATGCTGGAACTGCTTTCAAAACTTCCTTAAAACAAAACAATTGCATTAATTTTTGAAGACTATGTTCTTAGATATGAGTCATAGCGGTATCTGCATTCAGTTAATCTCACCTTGACTTCATTGGGATTTAATAAGTCTCAGTACATACGAGAATGAAACCTATATGGATATGTTCCCCAAAATCTAATACAAAGCAGCAAAGAAGAAAAATTGTGTGGTAAATGGACTATTATTATTTTCTTAATAATGGCCATGATTTAGGCATGAGTTTGTTCATGACAAACATGATGTACATCTGTATCTGCATGCAACAAGGAAAATCACATGTGTATTTCCAGATCACCATGTCTGGGAACAAAAACAAATTCCACTGGCAATGGAGAACCTCCTATGCAAAATGCTGGCTGGTTGTTGTCCGACAAGGCTTTCATTTCCTGCACTTTTTGTATTTCAGAATGAGTGAGGACTTCACCTTGGGAAAAATATAAAACGATCTTCCTTTCAATATAAATGTCTCCCCCAAAAATCAATTTCAATTTCATCTTTGTTTCATGAAAAAAGAGGGAGGAAAGGAGGGAGGGAGGGAGAGAAACAGAGAAAAGATCTACAAGCTATAAGTAATAGCTTACCCACCGTTTTCTTAATAAATATTTCTGGAGCAACCAAAAGCTGTAAAAATGTACAGATGAGTTCTTTCTCCTTGTGAACTGGATACACCTTAAAACATCTATAGCTAGATGAGCAGATAATGTCTAGCTTCTGATGTCGCCATTTCTTTTTAAAGAGATGGCTCCTTCCCTTCCCCTTCCTCTTCCCCTCCCTCTGATCCATCACCCTGCATTTTTTCCAAAGCAGCTGCTTTTTGGAATGTGTGAGGGATTGTGTGACATTTCAAGAACTGCTATCAATATGCATCCACAGGTACAGTTATGTCCCATACAATAAATCATCCATCCTTTGTGTTCAAACAAACATTAGAGGGCCCTTTGGTAGCAACTCCTTATCTCGTCTAGGCAGGATCAGAAGATATACTCCTCAAAGCCCAACTGGATATAATTTGCCTGCAATCTTGCTTAAATTATCCTTGCTGGATACAAATGTTCCTTTCTTTTTAATTTCAGAAAGGGGAAACAGTGTTCTCATTTTAGGGATGCTAACTCATCACCTGCCCTGTCTGCGGCAGTTACTGCTCTTCCTCCAATGCTGCATTCTTTTAAATTCACTTAAAAAAAAACCCAAATTCTAAACTGGAACCATGAGAGATTTATTATGAAAAGCTACAGCAAGGAGAAATGTGTGCCAACCTTCCCCTGCTGCTGCTTCAGTGATTCAAGCATTGCCTCTGCAAAGTCAGTGTGCTGTTAAGGTAGGTAAGTTACACACACACCTCTTATCATTCTTTGTGCTATTATGTTGACTGGAAGCGGTGCGGTTGCCTTATTTGCATCTTTTCCTGTATTGGCATATCAAATGAAACAGAGATGGGGGAAGGGAAAGGAAAGGAAATCCACCAGCTTTTACAAATTATATTGTACTGAAGTCTAGCCTTTAATGAAACCACATGTTGGGAATTTTAGTCACCTGCAATGGTTGATGCTTCTCTTTTTTCTGGAACAGATTGGCACATTTTGCACATGCTGCATTTTCTTAGCCCAAATTCATGTTAAAGGGATGACAGTTGAAATGCACTGCCCAGTGCTGCTGACTAATACAATCCATCCTTATTCCCTTTCCCATCATCTTACAGCGCAAAGTCATTGCACCAGTAAAGTGGGCCAGATTTTGCTTGGTTTGATTAAGAAACATCTTCAAGGAGAAGGGCAGTGAAGGAGTCCTTTTGAAACTATCCCCTGCTGATGTCACAGACAACCACTTTTCAGCTAGATTAGATACGTCAGAAAATGCATTCCAAGAAGACTATTGCGGCTTGCTGGCTTCCTCTAATTCTCTCTCTCATCCTTCATAATATTAGCACCCTATAGATTTAATAATGAGATGACTGGCAACATTTTGATGATGGAGCAGTTTCTATGATCTGCAAAAAAGACGGCATCTGCTTTTCCTGTGTAACAATTAATTATTGATGCAATTGAGAAGGCAGGGACATTTTCTTCTTTCACTATATGGAAGAAGAAAGATTAAGCATTTTTGCCACTCGGAAAGGAATTATATTACCCTGACCTTAGAAGATGTGTGTATGTGTACTGTATTGCATAAAGCACATGCATGTGCAGATACATACACACAACATATTTGTTCTTTTCTTCTCATCACTATCTCTGCCAAGCAGGACACTGCTGGGAAATAGTCACTCTTATCTTTGATTTCTATTTTCAATCTCTGCTTTATTTGTACTTTAAAAAACGTCACAATTCTACTTACTGCTCTACATACCAGCTTTCTTCCCTATGCCTCTTTAGCAGAGAAATATTTTGCTGTATGAAAGAGCACTTCTAAATATATAGGGTGTAGGTTGGCACTTCTTATAAGCTAGTTCATAGACCCAGAAAAGTTTTCCTGTTCTTTTTTTTCTGCCTCTCTCAAGTTACCTGTAATGAAATATTATTCTTTGAACTAATGCGATCTAATATGTTTTCTTCATCATGGGAAAATTATACTCTGTATTTGGCATTCTCCAAACATTTTATTTTCAAAAGAACACATGTATATATTTTATACATTTGTAAACAGTGCAAAATTTGCAATCACTGCTTTGCTATTGGCGATTAATCTAAAAAAGATCAAATAATTCACTGCCCCATTCCATTCACATATCACTTGCTACCATCTGCTCTTCTCAGCAGCAGCAAATGATGGGTAATTAACTCAGTGGCTTTGTCTTTCTTGCTCCAAATGTCTGACACATATATAGATTTGTTTTCTGCCTATATAGATTTCATTCTCCCATCTAATTTCTTTGTCCCTCTCCATATGTACTAGACAAGAAAAGAATAGAGGCTTCAGATAAATAAATGAAATGATTCTACATACCTGACCAGGCTGAAAAAAAGGAAGAGTACAGGGAAAAAAAAGAGAACCCCTTCCCCCAATCTCCACCAAATGCTAAATCTAAGAAGGCGAGTATCTCGCTTGACCTTTTCCTCTCCTTAATATCAAAAGAAAAAAAGGAGTTGACAGTGGACAATGGCTGCTTCGAATGCAGAGGCCACCTTCTCTAAAGCTTTGAGGTCAAGGTCAAGATGCATCCAAGAAGAAAAGGATTTGCAACTTCTCTGTCAGCTGGAGCATGAAGGGAAAGTATGAAAGTGAGGCCATATTCCGGGAAAATAGCAGCCTTGGACTCAAGCTAGTGATCTCTCAAATTATTTTTTGCAGTGGTGATGGAGCACCTTAGTGCAGGACAATTGTCTGGTTTTCTGATCTTGTTGTTCTAGGAAATAGAAAGAGGAACAGATATCCTATGTCATGTTTTTAGCACATGTAGGACTTTGCAAAGATCCGTTTAATAGATGTAGGTGGGGGACAGAAAAACATGGTGCAAAAAGAATTTTCATTATCAAAAACTGCTGGCATATTTTAGTCATTTGTTTTACATTTCAGGGGTGTTGATAGTCTTAAGCTGTCATTGAATTAAAAATACAATTGAAAAGGCCCACAACTCAGGAATAAATACAAGAAGTGGCCAGAAAGAGATCAATGTCTTTGGAAACTTATTGCGTTATCTTGGACTAGATGTAATTTCTTGATTTTAGCCAACTCACATGATAGTTATTAGAAAAGAGATAGAGGAGGAGATGCTGCACTGAGTTTATTAGGGAAATGTACAGTAAAAAACACTGGGAGTATTGTTTAGTTATAGGAAATACGTTTTCCTATATTCACATGTTTTGAACATGTGGTATATACTATGTACGCAACTCCCAGAATTCTTGACCACATATAAATTCTGAAATTTTGCATTCACGATAACTAGAGGATACATATTAGGGAAATGTTGACACAATAAAATAATAATATTCTCAGAAGCAGTAACTAAAAGTTTGTTAAATCTTCACATCAATTATCAATTTACGACAAAGCATGAAGATTTGGCCTGTTGCTTTCAGAAAGTCCATGCACTGGGAGATTATTTTTCTGTCTTCCTTTTTTCAAACTCTGGTTTCAGTAGTATCTTACTTTGAATATATAAATTATATTTAAATAATAAAAGTAGAGACCATGTCTATTTTCAATGAAACTTGTGTGCTGTCAGAACTCTAAGCAGCCATTTGAATGATAGTGCACTGAATATAAATACTGGCCATTATGTCTTCATTCGTAGACATATTATATTATACACATATAATATGAGCTTTGAAACTATCACACGTTTTCAGAATTCAGGAAATTGTCCACATTTTGAAATAGAATTTGTGAGTTTCCTTGCTTTAAATGAAAATTAAACAGATTTCTCCACTACTCTATACTTCTTCACAATTTTGACATTGGGATAAGGGCAAGAGAGGAATCAATAAATTTAACCTGAGATCACAGAAGCCCTCCTCACAACAACTACAGGATTTGTGACTATCATGTGAAAAAGATGAATTCTAGAACCAAGCTGCTTTTAATTTATTTTCAGCATAGCCTACTTTCTGAAAGCTGCTGTAAAACTGCTTTAATGCTAAAACTTGCTACATGTGGATTTTGATTTTGCAAATAAAAGTAGCAACTAACATATATATTTGCAGACACTCAATATTTATTTTTGTATGTGTAAAAATATGGTTTAAAAACAAAGTTTATAGTTTCTGTCAAATATGTTTAATTTGTATATTTACTATTATACTTTTAATTATAACATACCTCTAACTCTTTCTATTAAAATGCATTTTTCCAATCCCAGCATGGAAATACAGACCAAGAGAGTCTACATCCCACACAAATTTGCAGTATTTTCCATCATGAAAGCACTGTAATTATTGACATTTGTTTTCTCCAAAGCCATTTCAAACTGCAGTGCAGGTTCTCTTCTGCATTGGTGTACTGTGCCAATGTGTAATGTGCATGCATTAAACTTTTCTGAATTAGGTAGGATGCAGGAATACATCCTACTCTCTTGCCCTTTAAGCAATACCTCTCTCTCTGGGTTTCATGAGCTCAGCTAAGAGAAATAAAGAAATTCCTTGATTGTAGAGAAAAAAAAGTCAGCTGTGTGTGACCAAATTATCTAGGTACTTCTTTTCCCACTCCATGTTCTGTATTTCCTTTTCAATCAAATGTGTTTTTATTGTAGCTTGCTCAATAACATGACTTGTTTTAGCATACAATAAATGAATGAAGGTAAGCTTCATTCTTATTCTCATTCATAACCTCTTTCTGCAACACTTTTGTTGAAGTCATTTTGATACTGTTAATGTCGCTTCCTTCCTCTTCCTCTCCCTGTCCAACTGATAAGTAAGTAATAATAAATAAATAAATATATTTCTACAGATTTCACTTTTAATGGAAAAAAGATGTACTGCATTGAATTGGGAATTGAATGCAGCTTCTCACAGCCTGGAGACAGGCTGCAAGACTGAGAGCAATAATTCTCTCAGAGAAACCAATGCACTGTGCTTTTCACTGACTCAGTACCTGACATTTTGATGACCTAGTATCTTTTCATTGAAAGAAAGAAAGGAGAGCATAGAAAATTAATGGATGCTAAAATAGGCAAGGAATATTTAAGGTTTTTTTGCTCACTGACTTTAGTAGGTAAACCCTAGAATGACAACAGCATGATTGATCAGAAAGGAAATAAAATTATTATTGGAATAAATAGCAAACAGACACACACAAACATATAGACAACTTAGTGATATAAATGAAGAAAAAAGCAGGGCTATAGCAAGCTTTTTCATTCATGGAGATTTAAAAATGAGTGCAAATTACCTCTTTTCTCACAACCTAAGTTTTTGCTGCTCTCTATGCAGCAATGTTGTTAGAAAATCTATAGCTTGAGACAGAAGAAGATTCTTTTCCACTACCCTCACTCTTTCTCCCTCCTTTGTATCCCTTTCTGAACATTGTTTCCTGACTGGCAGCAGTTCTACCACTTTGCATTCAACAAAAAGTCAACTGGTCATCCTCCAATATCATCCTTAAGGAATTCTCTGAACAAAGCATGGACATGGTGGTTGAGACACCTTCTCAAGGGCATCAGGTGGGAGACCACCACTCTAGTGAATGGATTTCCCCAGTAACACATTTGGAAGACATTTTTATGAAGTTGTTTCCAATTAATTATCCGTCCCGTTGGCACTCAGAGTGGCTTCTTCATTGCATTTAATGGTCAGATTGGAGACAATTGATCTGCCTATTTATTGGAAAACACCTAGCAGATCTTCAATTTCAAATCCCTGGAAATCCAACAGTTAAAAGGTTGAGATGGATTGCAGCCTTTAAAACATGTATTTTAAGGAGAATCTTGAGAATCTCTTGGAGTCACAAAAGATCAAATCTTGAAATCCTAGAGATAACACAAGAAAAAAGTAGTCCCATAAAAACAACAAACAAGGAAACCTGAGCTATTGAGTCTTATACATAGAGTTAATTCTATACAAAGAGCCCTGCTAGAAGAAACAGTGGAAGAAACAGAAACAGGAGACAACAACAACAACAACAAAAAAAAAACAGTTGGAATTGCAATATATATAACTGGACTGCTCTAAATTATGAAGAATGTTCAATAACAGCACAGAGGCAAACAGAGTGAAGACTAATGTAATCAACCTCCTGCAAGGAAGAGACACTTGAATTGAACTGAACCGAACAAATTGAACTGAACTTGGAGCAAAAGTAATTATTGGACTAGTTACATATATTTGTGGAGTTTTTGGTGCTTTCCAAGCTTGGTTATTTGCTTGCAGAAGTTTCATTATCCAACTAGATAATATCATCTTTCTCACAATAATGATATTACCTAGCTGAGAAATAAAATATCTGCAAGCAAACAACAGAGCACCAAGGACTCTACGTTCAATCCTGAGCTAAAGATATTGTCTTCTATTACATATATTTGTTAGATTTATATCCCACTATTTTTCTACAAATAAAAAGCAACATATAGCTATTTTACCTCCATTGTTGTTACAACTTAGATCAGTAAGCTGGATTGACAAAGGCAGAATTATTTGTCCAAAATCGCCTAGTGAATTGTCATAGCAGTAATGAACTTGAACCCCAGTCGTAGTCCAATCTCTAAATGATTAGATTATGTTGGCTATCTGCCAATTATGTGAAAATTCTTCAGTCACTTGGAACTGTAGGACAATCTTGCATCTTTGATTTATTAAGCATCTAAAAGAAATTTTCCTTCTGGGGCTTTTTCTTTGTATAAATGAATAATTAAAAGAATGATGCAAAATTATTTAGGTTAT
>JANHZU010001716.1:467235-480085 GCA_032468055.1 Acrochordus granulatus
GCTGAGGGCTGATCCTTGATGCAAACCCACCTTAACTTTAAACCAGTCTGTCATTCCTACTGCACATCTCACTGCTGTCACAGTCTTCATGCATATCCTGTACCAACTTCACATACTTTTCTGCTACTCCAGATTCCTCATACAGTACCACAGCTCCTCTCTCGGCAATCTATCATGCTTTCTCCAAATCCACACACACACAGTGCAGTTCCTTCTGGCCTTCCCTATACTTCTGCAGTACTCTTAGCGCAAACATTGCACTACCTTTCTTGGCATAAAACCATATTGCTGTTCACTGATTGTCATCTGTCTTCTCAGCCTAGCTTCTACTACTCCTTCCCATAGCTTCATGGTGTGGCTCATCAATTTTATGCCTGTATAGTTGCTGCAGCTCTGTGCATCCCCCTTGTTCTTAAAAATCGGAACAAGTACACTTCTTCTCCATTCCTCAGGCATTTTCTTGTCCACCTGTGTGCACCTTCCTCCTGTGTGCACCTTTCTATGTCACCCTGTGCTCATCCTTCTTCTTAAAACATGTTTGCCACTGCCATTTCCATTATTTTTACAAAATCCACCACCATCTGCCCTTCTGCATTTCTCTCCCTGATACCATACCTACCCATCACCACCTCATCACCAGTGTTCCCTTCACCAACATGTGCATTGAGGTCTGCTCCAATCACTACTATATCTCCTCTGGGTATGCATACCACCACTTCATCCAACTTACTCCAAAATTCTTCTGCCTCATCAATCTCACACCCAACTTGCAGGGCATATGCTCTGATGACATTTATCACTACCCCTTCAATTTCCAGTTTCATACTCATGATTCTATCGGTCACTCTGTTCACTTCTCATACATTCTTGCTAAGCTCTTCCTTTAAAATTATTCCTATGCCATTTCTCTTTCCATCCATGCCATGGTAGAACAGCTTGAACCCACCTCCAATGTTCCTCGCCTTATTGCCCTTCCACTTAGTCTCTTGGACACACAGTACATCTACCTTTTTTCTGCTCCATCATACAGGCAGTTCTCTTCCTTTACCTGTCATAGTAACAACATTTAAGGCTCCTACTCTCACCTCCACACTTCTGCCCTTTATCCTCTCCTGCTTTCTCTGGGCTACCTTTCTTCTAGGGGCCTACCCTTCTCCTTCTCCTTCTTTGTCTTACAGTAGCACACTTTCCAGTGGTACACTGTTGGTTAACAGTACCATTGGCAGATGTTGGTAACCCGGGCTTCGACTGATCCGGTATGGAAATCTGTTTGCTTGTTTGCATATTAAGTCAGCATAGGTTTTATGCTGGATGCCTTTCCTGATGAAACCCTCCCCATTTATCCAGGCTTAGGACTGCCACTAGGGCTACACTGGTTAACCTCAGTGGCTGGGTTGAATATACACAAAGAAGTACTTTTTATTATTTTTACTGTCTTTCAGATGTTTTTGAACTTTGGCTTTTTTGACATCAGGTCTACAGTTCTGAGCTACCTTTCTCTATTAATCCTTTATCAACTGGTTATCCTTCTATTTTATGTATGTATCCGTGGGAGATTTAGATCTGCCCAAAGCTCTTTGATAATTACATTGGTGACTTTTACTGTTTTTTTTATTCCTTGTGCTTCTCCCTCTCTCTTTTTTAAGGAATTGCCACCCACCTAGTGCTCCTTTTTCCATTCGCTTCTCCTCCTCCAGGGTTCCATAAAATTTAGAGGATTTTAAAAGGGCTGCAAATGTGAGATTGGAAAGTTGCATGAGTCCAATAGATCCCAGATGCATACTCTTGATCGAAGGAAATTTTTTATTTTAAATTTCCATTTGCTGATGTAAGAGATATATTTAAGTTTTTTGGCACTGTCCAATTTGAATATTGTATTGCAACATAACATCCTGTGTTGTGACACATGGCAAAATGAAGAGGCAATGACATAACAGAGCAAAGAGGAGGTCACAGGGCAAGCTGGAGGAAGCCTACCCATTGACGCTCTTCCGGTGGAGCCTGCACTGCCCCTGCTGCCTGCCTGGCCAGCCCATGCTTGCCCCTTCTACTGCCTTCACTGCCCCTGCTGCTCTCAGAGCACATCATGGAGGAAAAGGTGGAGTACAAATGCCTGGATCTATGCCTGCAGCAGCTCTACAAGATCTTTGCCTCAGCATCTTTTTTGTATCTTGATAACTTTCAAGATGGCATCACAAATGGCAGCCTTGGTGAAGCAAGATCTCGCACTTCCACAGTTCTCTCTGCAACTCTTTGTGAACTACATATTCCAGAAAAAACTCCTGGACATTGGAAGGCACACTTTACTGTTGAATATCTATCTTCATTTACTGTTATGTTATTATTTTATTTACTGTTGTCTTGTAAGTATTCTGAGAGCTGCTGTACCAGAGTCAAATCCTTGCATGTCTAATCATGCATGTCTCATCGTATCTGAATCTGAAGAAAATTGCATCAATACAATCATCCAAAGTCAAGTTTGGGATCAACCATTTGGTTAATGTGGCATCTCCATCTTTTTTATTGTAAAATATTATTTCCCAAACGTCAGGAATGAAGGCTGTTTATACAGAAATTGATATTTGTCTATTTTTACTGTTGTGCATATAAGCATCCACTTCTGGGTTCATACTTTTATTAGACAGCAATGAGGTTGAATGTACATATTGAAACTGTTTTATAATAAAAGGTGCTTTGATGATAGATTACTATCATTAATAGTAATTGATTACTCTTACTATTGTTTAAGATAATCCCTTAAAGAGCTAAAAGGAATAATTTGTTTCCTCATTGATGTTGGTGACATCCCCCAAATCAGTTAGCATATTTGGATCTGGAAAGTATTAACATATTTGGATCTGGAATATTGGTTTGGAAAAAGCTGTTCTAAAAGAATTGATCCCTGGTTAATCTTTGTCTGCAGGATCTTGTTGCTTTTGATTAATGAAAGCATGACTGCACAAGCTCTGCCTCTGTTGGGGATGTGAGCAAAATTGCAATGCATACAGGAAAGAGGCAGAGTTTCCATCATGATGCAATATTGTTTTGGTTAAATTGACTCTTTGTCCCTGTCCCATCATGGGTACCACTCCCCCATCCTCTGCTTGCTATGAATGTCTTGTTAGAAGACATCCACAGCAATACATTTTCAAATTTACAGCAAATCAGAAAAGATTTGGGGAATCACTTTCAGGATGCTACCTCCCAGGTAGACTTACCTACCACTGTCAAATCTGAAAATAATTTAAAAGCATGTGCTAAATAGCTTGTGACTAATAAACTGTCCTTTAAAATAACTGAGTTTACCTCCATTTGAATGAACAGTATTACCTGTCAAATGGAACTACAATTTTCTCTTTCATTGCACCTGGAGTAAAACCCATTACTTTTCTTACAATGCTTTCAGACCTATTCTCTTGGTTATTCCACCAGTGCCTCCAATATTGGAGCCTGTGAAGTTTGCACATAATTAGAAAAGTTTTGTTCTGTGTAGGTTTATAATATACTGTAATTCAACTACTTTTGACTATGAAACATCACCAGTAAATTGGGAAGTCTAAAAGATAAGAAACAAAATACTGCATAAAAATGTGGCATTACATCCATTGCAGCCAGAAAGGTTGCATATACTCACTTATTATTCAGCTATATCAAATATTATGCAGGTCGTTTTGCCAAGAAATAAAATGTAATATATATAAATGTAGTAAGTATATATATTTGTATCACAGTTGTTCCAAATAGTTTTTATATACATTTCCCTTAATATAAACTTGAAAATGGAACAACATCTGATCTTGTTTATTATTTCATAGGCAGTTTTTCTAGATATAAAAATGTTAGTGTGAAACTGCTGAACTGCTAACATTGGGTAGTTGTGACTTTATTCATTATTCTCTTATCATTCTGACTTTCAGCACAGGGAAAAAGGGAGCCCAGTATGGATTCTTAGGGATAGATAGGCTTAAATAACTCAGACTTCCCTATCATCATGTTATTTCCTAAATTAAGCTTTTCTTTATGATTTTTTTAAACTGAAACAGTAGCCTCAAAATATTATCTGATAAAAATTTATTCCTTAATGTTTCTCTCTACAGGCATTTTTTTTTTTACTTTATAAAGTTGTCTGCTTTTCTGTAGTAGTATATTCAGTTTTTTCTCTGTAAACTACTTCTCCCCTTCCCATGCTGGCCTGCTACCTTTGGAAGGCTTATTGCTGGATGATCAGTAACTTTGATTCATAGTCTATGGATGAGTTCACCTCTGAGCACTATTTAGGGAAATCAAAGTGCTTGCTTATTTTTATAAATGAGACAAAAAAGTGTTATTAAATCAGAAGTATGCATTGCCATGGTGAGCTTGCTTATGCTTTGGTTTCCAGTTGTTTTTGTCTCTGTGTGTGTGAGTGTGTGTAGGGGGCAGGAGCTATTAATTGTTTGATCTCTGTGAAACAGTAGCAAAAGGATATATGTTGGAACAGCAGATCAAAATTAAATTGCAACAACTTTGTGCTTTGCATTAAAGCTTTCACTTATGGTGGAAACTGCTAATTATTTTTTCTAAAGACAATGGTCCTCCATGCAGCTGACAACATTGGTTAATTCTGATAGTCATTTTTCCTTTACTGGCTGCAGGGAATGCTGTGTTGATCCCTGGACTTCATAATATAGGACAAATAACCACAAGTGCACAGCCCAAATGCATCAATAAGAAGAACCTGGCTGGTGTAGAAAACTGTCAAAAATTATCACCCTGTGCAAGCAAGGTCAGTTTAAGGATAGTGCAGCACAATATAAATAGCATGTCAATCTTCCTTCAGCCAGGATGATATCGTGCTGGCAAAATGATGGTACATAAAATGATCTAGTTCAGAAGACTATCAAGGAATGTGGTGTAATTTGATTTCAAGCGTTGTGCTATTCTGCAAATGCTATCACTAGCAAGATACATTTCCTGTTACATTTAAGTAACAAGAAAAGATTTCTGCCTAAATTAATTTTGTTGGAATAAAGCTGATTGTAAATTAGCCCATAAGTGATATTCACATGCCAAGTAGGGACAGGAACAGGATGCAGTCCAAAGACACCGACGACTGTGTTCTATCCTTTTAATGCTGTTTTGACTCTTTTCAGATCTATACTGCAAGTTAAAAGCAAGAGGCTGCACATGCGGTTTATTGAGTGGAAGTACTCCTGAGGGTGCTTTCACGTGGCCATTCTTTTCACTGCCCTACAGTTCAAGCTGGCCTGTGATCAGCTGCAGCTCTGCTGCCTTCAAAATGCTGAGGCAAGGCTCTGACAGAGGAACTTCAAGGGGAGGGAGGAGCCAAAACTTGGAATGAAGGGAACGCTCCTCTCAGCGAAGGACTGTCTACAAGATCTGAAGAGCTTCTGCGTGTCAAGCGAAAGGACTAGGTTTACTGTGTTTTCATTTATCCTAAGGTATCCAGCAATAAACTGCTTTGGCTTCTGGATACAGCTGAGTTGTGAGACGGGATAGCTTGAAGCTGATTTTGCCCTGGCCCAAGATCCTGAGTGGAGATGTTCTGAAATAAAGCATTAAACAAAGATCACAGCAGTGAAGAAGCAGCAGAAAATGATGTACAGCATAATCAGGTAAAGAATTATTTAACAGATGTCATTATTAAATTATGCATTTAGTATGTGTTTGCATGATTTATTTCTGCAAAAGTTATGATATATAAGGCCCATTTTCTTTCAGTCCATTAAAATAGGTTGCAGAATGAGCTAAGGGGCTAATATGTTGCATCTACTTTCTATTTTTCTTTCATATGGTGCTTAAAATGCTGTATGGATATTGAAGTAAAGAATTCAACAATATGGTAAGTTGGTACATTATATTAGCAAACAATATTGAAGTACATATTAGGCTAAACACAGAGTAGACCTATTTATATCAATAGGACAAATAACTAATTTGTCCCAATGATTTCAGTAGATCTACTCTAACTTTCTGTAGTCAACCCAAAGTCTATGACTCCATGTGCTGAGAAATCTAACCTGTCCATTTCCATGTGGCCATGGCACATTTGGTTCAAGAAATGGGCAACTTAAATTCAAAATTCAAAATGGAGTCTAAACTCCAAAGTCACTGGTCAAATTCATATGCATTTGAAGAAAAGAATACTCGTCTCTCCATGAAAGCAATACTGGTGTTCACTTTCTGCCAGTTTCATGAATAGTATTAAGTAAAATGGATAAACTTTTGTCCAACTGCTGAGTCAAATGTGTCATTATGCACAATGGCTTCAAATCAGCAAATAAACAAAGTTTTAACATAATGGACAATCACTTAAAGACTACAAGACTTTAGTATATAAATTATTTATCTTCTCCTTCCTCTTCCCAATTAGAATAATTTGCAGACTCAAAAAATCTTTAGAGCATCTCAAGAGTCTTCAAAAGTTGCCATCAAATAGTAAGAATAGATGCTGAGATTAACATTGTATTTATTTAGATGGTTTAAATGACCACTCATTTTACAACAGTGATTTTTGGAAATCAATGCAGTTAATTGTTGTTAGAGAGTCAGGTTGGTGTGATGATTAAGCTTCAGATTAGAAAACAGAACACTGAGTTCTAGACCTATCTCAGATATAAACCTGGGTGACCTTGGGCCAGTTACTCTCTTTCAGCCCTAGGAAGCAGGCAATTGCAAGCCATTTTTGAAAATCTTTTCAGGAACTTGTCCAGGTAGTTGCCAGGATTCAACACTGACTTAAGGCTCTCAAAAAAAAAAGTTAAATTAATTTTATCAAAAAATATAAGAGAATCAAACTGCTATTTTTTCCAGGCTTCAGAAAATATGGATTTTGTAGCAATTCAAAAGGCAGGTGTGATATTCAACTCTGAAAATTTCCAGATTTTAGCATAACAGCACCAGAAGTAAAGATCAATTCCCCTCCACAGGATTTTCATTGTATAGGCATGAATTCTATTAAACCCATTTGATACAAAGTTGCCAAAAAAGATCATGCAACCTGTTTATCCTTAATGTTTGTCCGGATGTCATTTCTCATGAACATACTTTTGTATGTATTGTACCAGAGAGTGCATTTTTATACATACTACTTTCCTCATATATGCGCTTTGGGACATGTGTTCTTATGATGGGTACAAACTGCATCACAGTACATATCAAAACATGAATTTCAGCATATATGCATATTCCAGGTTTTCTTATGTTTTGGGCAAGTTGAAAATGATTCATTTGTTTATTCTGATGGACCAAATTTCTTCTCCATTCCCAATAATTATAGAACCTATTCTATAAGTTAGTGCAAGAACTTTATTGAATGTACCTTGAAATGTTACACAACCTAACAGGATATTTTTAAAAAAAGGAATAAAATTAAAACTGCTTCCTTGTTTAATTGTTTATTGAAAATGAATTTCAGTGTCATATATTCAGACAATGGCTTTTAGTGATACCTGTTAATGCATTTAGATACAGCAATAATGTACACTTTCATTTGAGATTATCAAGAACTAGGATTACAGTGTAATTACTGTTGGAATAAGTTATACGAATAATTCAATCCCATTTCTAAATTGATCAGAATGGACTTATATGCATCTAAGCAAACAAATCTCTGTACGGAGTTCTTTGGAAGTATTTTCTCAGAAAGAAAGGGAGAAATATTTCCTAAGACCATTTTTGACAACACTTTAACTAGTTTGATTCTCTACTGTTTTATTTTTATGGGGCTTTTTCATATGTAAATAAGAACATAATCTTTTAAAGTTTGTTTGGGAAGTTACTTTTTCAAATAGGCTTATTGACAGTGTTTATGATTGCACAATTTAATATGAAACCAAGATATGACTCATTGAATAGATTTAAATAGATGACTAGTTTCTCCTAAGGCATTATTTTATTAATAGACAATAATTAATTCTTCAAATATTATCTGGAACTTGATTAATTTAAATAAGGATTTTAGTTTAATTTGAAAATTATTGTAATCAATGATAAAAATAATAGCAGCAGGGGGCAGTACTGGGCAAAACCTGGCATATTGGGCTTGTTTAGTACTTGGATAAGACACCATAAGGAAATTTAAGGCCTATTGACGAGACTAGGAAGTTGGAATAACACCCAGGAAGAAGGCCAGAGAAATCTTTCTCTATATTGTTGCCAAGTACCTTAAAATGTGCATGTGATTTTCAGAAGTTTGAAATAATCTTTATCTTTACCGTGCTATTTTTTGATTTTGTGGTTCAACATAGACATTGATCCAGAAAATTTCAGTACATCAAAGCATCAGTAACCTTACATGTCTTTGAATTTCAATTTTGGCACTGGGTACAATCACTAAAATTAATGTTAGTTTCTTGTACAAAGAAGTTATCATTTTGACTAGGTCAGGCCACTTTGGGAAGGAACATTTGTGGAATCACATGTAGAAATAGTTTTTAAAACTCTGACATGCTTCAGTACACATTTCTTCCTGCTTATTTTCTTTCAAAAATAGGTCATCTCTATTTGTTTATAGGGTAAGGTATATTTATTTATAGTGTAAGGTGCTATGATGGGCAGAAGGCAAAACTCAAGATTTCCTCCATGCTCAAACATGTTTGGTTTATGGTCAACTCTGAAATTCAGTGACCTGTCTAATCATTTTGCCAATACAGCTTTAAATTGGAGTGTTTTCCTCAGAAAGTAAATAAATTGGTGACTCAGGTATTGTGTCAAAGGGCAAGTTTGATTCAAGGATGGCCTCAGACACTTGCTATCTGAGGTGAAGAAGAAATTGGATTATTCCTGTGCCATGAACTAAAATGGACTGGATTGGCTGGCTAGTGTGTCTTTTCAGTCAACAGCTGGAGAGGTTTGTCAGAGTGGCTGAATAGATTGTGGGAGATTGTGATTTTGGAATGTGGTCCAACTGAGAAGAATTGCACAGAAGAACTGGAGGATTGTCTTGGAGTTGTGGCAGAGGACATAGATCATTTTGAAGACTGTAGCAAGATGGAATATAGATTAATGACTGGGCTGTGCAATTCTCCAGTAGAAAAGGACACATTACAGTGATAAGAAGATGTGGTAGAGCAGGTTCTAGAGGAAGTACAAAGGTGTCCAAACCATCCAAGCCCTGTGGCTGGCTAGATATTCATGTCTCACATTTAACTCCAAGTCACTTTTTCCTAAATCATCTAGGAGAAATATTTCTCATGTGCTGGCTGCTGGATTCAATTGTTGGACTATCTTCTACTCAGCCTGCTGTACCATTGAGACCTTGTCTTTGCCTATATTAAGGGTTGAGGATTAGATACATAATATGATATTGTGTCAGCTCTTAGCCCCACTGGAATTGGGAACTAGTGAAAGAACCAAGATAAGAACCAAGAAAGAACCATTTTCCACATGGAAAATGTGGTCATTAGGGTTGGGAAGCTTACAACAGTCAGGCTTGTGTTATAGCACCAAGGGCCAAGCCAACTGACATGTGGGATATGTGGCTGATTACTGATTAGATCAATAAGTTTTAATCAGATTAAATTTACTAGCCTTTCTTGCTACTTTAGGCCAAAATATGGTAACCCTCAAACCTGTATAATGCTAATTCACTGATGCTGGTATCATCCCCAACAGAGCATCAAAGACTATTGAATTGAAATAAAACATCTGCTTATTGATTTTAAAGTTTGAAATTTTGTACTTTTTTAAAATTGAAGGTATCAATTGGGTCTGGATACAATAACATCACTCATGTTTTTTTACTTCTTTTTTATTAAAATTAAGAATAGACCAAAATTGTCCTTTAAAATTGTTTTAAAGGTATCAGAAATTCCATTTCCACCTGCCTTTCCCCCCCCACAAATTGAACCTCTGTCTCCTTGCCTTCTTTCAGGCTGATGAGAATGATTAGACAGATATGCTTCTAAAGTGATAAATAAGCAGGCTTTCCAAGGAGATGAAGTGATATGATTGATCTGGGCAATAGAAAATGAATATTAAAAAAGAACCAAACAGACATACATTCGCCAAAGTTCTCTGTCCATATTCTCCATTAGGCCTTGCAAATATGAATAGACCTTATGCCAAAGTTCAATTTGGTTCAGACTTCAAGACTTATGTGCTCGTATTTTCAAGCCTTCAAATTAGTTTTATCTTAGTGACTATTGCCATATTTTTCTATTAAAATTACATTAACTTTTGGGATGAATTTTAAAATATAGAAGCTTAATAGTAGTTGTACAATAACTCCTTACTATATCTCAGCAAATATAAAGTTTGTTTATAGTTTTTGTAGGGCGTATATGCATCCAGCTATCTTTTCTATACAAAACAAAAAGAAAAACAATATTTAATATAAAAATATCCTGTATAAGTCTGTTAATTTGCTTAAGATCCAGCTTCCAGATATTGTTTTTAATTTTGCTCATCCTAAGGTCTCTAATATGTATAATCATAATGGGTTCCAAAACAAATATTTCTAATTTATTTGATAAAAATAGCTTAGCTAATATATGATAACACACAAATAAATGATGATGATTTGATTTTTATCCTGCCTTTTTAGTGTGATGATTAGAGCTATATCTGAAATATGTGTACCCACAGTTTGAACTCCAAAGTTCCTCAGTTTTTAATTTCAGTCATCTCATACTACAAGAACAACAAACAGCACTAACATTTAATATATGACAAAGATGAGCACTGATTACTTTAGAGCAGTAATGATCATATCAAAAGTGATATGCTCACCTATAAATATAACTTTAGTATATTTTCTAGGATAATAAGAATAAATTAGTCTTGATTTGTTTCCCAGTTAAACACAAACTCAACAATCCAAATGTGATTGTTAATATTATGTATGTGTGACTGAAAGAATCATAAGCCGACTGTCATATGTTATGGGGCTTTCAGTACCATTGTATTAATTTTCATTTTTTTCTTAGTCTGATCATACTTTGCATTACACTATACATATCACATGTTGGAAACAGACTAGGAAGAAATGATAGATAGATAGATAGATAGATAGATAGATAAATAGATAGATAGATAGATATCTGAAGAAGCTATAAATGCAACCAGGTGAGTTTTGATAAAGGGGCATGGTGGTGCAAGTGGTTAAGAGCTTGGCTTGCCGGCTGGAAGGTCGGCGGCCCAAGTTTGTGACCCAGTGTTGGGTCAATACATTGAAAACTTTCCAGAGTCTATAAACAAGACAAAATATAAATTTGGGAAACAAATAAATATTACACTCTCACCAGTGCTATACCATACAACAATAGTCTGACCTTTTCATTTCATTGTCAATTTAATACATAGGTCATTGTAATTTATTTATTCACATTTATATAGTCACTCTCCTCATAAATGTGACTGGGCAGCATACAGTAAAAACAGAGCAATTAAAATAAAACTTTAAAAACCATTAAGCAATTAAAACACAACTATAACGAACAGCACAGGATACTACCTTCAAGATCGTACATAAAATATAGCCATTTCATGGACTTCCCACTTCCATATGATCTTCAATCCTGCTGACAAAACTGGATTTTCTGGAAAATCAGAGGATTTTCATTTTGGGTGGGATGATGTTCTACAGGGTGGGTCCCATGGTAGAGAAGCTCACCTCCTCATCAAATGCAACTTCTTAACATATGGAACCCACGACATGCTCCTCATGCTGGAGTTGTGAATAATGCTGTGCTAAATTAATCTTAAGAATCCTTTCAGGAACCATATAATTCAGTATTACTATCCTCATTTTATAAATGGGAGTTTTGGGTTTAAAAAGTATAGCTTACCTAAGACCATGGCATTTATTAGATTCATAACAGTGATTTGTAGTCCATTGCTTTAGCCATTATACATGCTCATTATCAGAAGTGTTTCAAGACAAGCTGGAATTTCAGTGTGATGCTTTCAGTTTGAAACTTCTTGCGTTTCTCATTATCTACATTGTACAAATTTACTTTATCTCAAAGGAAAGCTGTTTCCAGAAAAGACACCCACTGCCCAGTGTAATATAGAATCTAGCATCTACTTAATGAACCATAAGAGAATCTGAACAGAGCTGATGACTGTATTGGAAGACCCATGCATTAGTTTATAATGTTTGCATTTTAATGATTACTCTGACAGAATTGGGCCTCAGCTGTATCACCCTCTTGTCTTTTGAATGGTCTTCTGTGCAGTTTTACAATGAGCATACTGTATTGTAGAACAATTTCCAGCGTAATAATGTAGGTAGAAAAGTGCTTTAAAAAGTGTTTGGTATCTAGGGGCAACATATCATGTTAATTCTGAATCTGGATCTTGCATTAATAGTATCGCTAATTGGCAAATCTGTTTTCTTCACCAAAACCAGCTGTTAGATACTACCAAAAAGATGGTACATGGCCCTGAAATATGATTTAGGTTGGAGGGATGATCCTGGATTATCACCTCTCAGTTCATTCAAAGTTCATTATTTACAGAACTTTAAAATATAAAAAGTAGAAATACAGAATTGTCCTAAGGTTTTGCCTATGAACTAGATTGTTATACAAATTCAGTACCATTTTAATAGAACTTTGCATAGATGAGCCTTCCTTTTTAACATAAGTTTAATTACAGAAATATATGTCTGCCTTTTCCAGTTCTTATTGTTTCAAGAAGAATATTCCTATATGACTATCTCTACCACTGTATCATTTTAATAGTGACCTTGGCTGAAAGAAAGGCAGCTGCTGTTTATGATATGGAGGTACAGTAGGTCTAAACCTGATATTTCCTATTGGAGAAAATCTATCTGTTTCCTTCCTTCCTTCCTTCCTTCCTTCCTTCCTTCCTTCCTTCCTTCCTTCCTTCCTTCCTTCCTTCCTTC
>JANHZU010001717.1:0-16141 GCA_032468055.1 Acrochordus granulatus
AAGCAACATCACACCAGCCAGCAGGGGGGGTGGGATTAGATTACACAAACTGTATAGATAAACTAACCTATGTAAGCTGCCAAGAGTCTTCGGAAATAGGCAGCATAGAAAAATGTGTGTAAAAAAACATAAAAAATAAAGTCGCCAGGTACGTTGACAGAAGAAACAGCAGGTTTCAAAGTGAGCCGGGGATGGTTCAATAATTTTAAGAAGAGAAGTGGCATCAATAATGTTCTGAGGCATGGAGAGGCAGCAAGCTCAGACACTAAGGCAGAGGAGGTGTTCACTGCAGAGTTCAGAAATTCTGTGACTTCCAAGGGTTACCCGCCACAGCAAGTTTTTAACTGCAATGAGATGGGTTTCTTCTGGAAAAAGATGCCAGGGAGGACCTACATCACAGCAGAAGAGACTGCAATGCCTGGTCACAAGCCCATGAAAGACCATCTCACCTTCTTGTTCTGTGCCAATAAAAGCAGGGATTTGAAGATAAAGCCCCTGCTTGTGTATCATTCTGATAACCCACGTGCCTTCAAGAAATGTAAGGTGCAGAAAAGCCGGTTAATTGTGATGTGGAAGTCCAACAGCAAGTTCTGGGTCACGCATATCTTGTTCGCCAAATGGATCAACATGGTCTTCGTTCCTACAGTGAGGCAATATCTCCTGGAAAGGAATCTGCCACTCAAGTCTTGATGGTTTTGGCAATGCTCCTGCCCATCCTCCAGGCCTTGAAAATGACTTATTGGAGGAGTTATCAAGGTCAAGTTCCTTCCTCCCAATACCACTCCACTACTACAGCCCATGTATCAGCAAGTCATCTTGAACTTTAAAAAGCTCTGCACAAAAGCCCTATTTCAGCGATGCTTTGAGATGACCAAAGGAACTACCCTTAATCTCCAAGTGTTTTGGAAGGATCATTTCAATATCGTGGGGTGCCTCAAGATCATTGATAAAGCCTGTGAGGGGGTCACCAAGAGAACCCTCAATTTTGCTTGGAGAAAACTGTGGCCTGACTGCGTTCTTGAATGTGACTTTGAGGGGGTTGCTCCTGAAAAGGAACCAGTTGTCCATGACATCATCTCTTTGGGAAAGAGCACGGGACTGGAGGTGGAAGTGAACGACATTGAAGAGCTGGTGGAGGAGCATATCCAGGAGCTGACTATGGACAAACTGATGGATCTGCATCTTGAGCAATGGCAAGAGGTTGTGGGGGAGATCTCATCTGAGGAGGTAGAACAGTTGAAGGGATCCTTCACTTCAAATGAGTTTAGGGAGGTGTGCGAAATGTGGGAAACAGTGCAAAATTTTGGAGAAAAGCACCACCCGAATAAGGCTATAGCAGTGCAAATGACGGATCTGTTTAACAACAATGCAATGTCACATTTCTATGAAATCCTCAAATAGAGGCAAAAGCAAGTTCATTGGATAGGTTCCTCATTAAACTTGACCAAAAGAAAAGACATTCCAGTGAGCCAAAAGAGGACACTGAATCCAAAATCGTAAATTGAGTGAAACTGGCACTGTTAGCGAAAGGGATCCAAGAGAAAGAACTCCCGAGATTCAGGTTACAGATTCTCCTTCCAAGCAATACCCCTCCTCCTCCTCTCCAACCTCTCGTCTGCCTCACGCCAGCCAGGACTCTTTTTGAACTCAAAATGCTGGTTAATTTGTTCTATTTCTACTTTATATTGTGTATTAATCGTTACTTGTTTCAGATATGAGGGACAATCATTTCTACGTAAAATTCCATTGAAAATGATTTTTTATGAATATTTCTGGAATAGATCATCTGAGTTTCCATTGTTTCCTACGGGAGACCTCGCTTCGGTTTAAGAACGATTCGGGTTAAGGACATTCTTCTGGAACGAATTAGGCTCGCAATCCGAGGTTCCACTGTATGTGAATCCGAATGCCCAGCTGCTGTTGGCTCACTCACATTTGACTATAATTGGCTGAGTTGGTGCAACGTGTTTGGCCGTTGTTTACAAATCACAGGAGTTGGATTGCTCAGTGTGCTTAAAAGTATGAACTTTCAAAGCTGATGATGGTTAAGCGCAGCATTTTCACTTAAATCCCACTTCGCATCCAAACTGCTGCTTCAAACAAAGCATAAGAAGCTGTCAAAAAACAAAACAAAACACCACAGCAATGGGCAATTGTATAAAAATCTCATGGCTCCAACGCCTGGCATTGGCAAACACACTTCTGGATGTTTTTTGTGCCTTTTTGCCACTGTGTGATTTACAGAAACGAGCTGATGAAGCTTTCCAAAGCTTTGGAACGGAACATCACCTGCTCTGATTGTCTCCATTCACTGTGGGAAATAATTTGCTAACTGGACTATTGTGCAGCGCACGGGAGAGTAATGTTGACGGTATGTTTACATTTGTGCTCCACAATACTGGGGAGGGGGTACATCCTCCTTTGTCTTAACAGCTGCCAGAAAGAAATCTAGCCCTTGAAGCTACACGACAAAAAAAATCACCCTAACTTATTTTTATGCCTGCTGGGCAACCGTTAAAAGCAAAAGAGCCCTACCAGAAAAAGAACAAAACATCTCAACAGCCTCAGCACATCTCCTGTCAATATTTTGTCTTTGTTTCTCGAATTTCAAGCTGTGTTTGTAATCGGTGGATATCTGCAAAGAAAATTTCTCTTTCGCTTTGACTCGGCATCCAAATTTGACTCAAAAGTTCTGGTATGTGAAGAAAGCATGTTTGTGGGCATGGGGGGTGACTCATGTGGATCCTTCAATTTCAATACGGGGTCCCAACAAGAGAGAGAAAAGGGAAGATGGCACCTATTTGCCCTGCTTAGACTTGATTTTGCTTTTACTTCCCTCGCAATAAATCTGGACAGAGAATTTGGGCAGATGATTTCAGGCTTGAAAAGCAAAGTTGCACCCGCTGTGTCTCAGAAGGTCAGGAAGAACAGAAAGCAGACCGGGAATAAGCCAGGGGCCAACAGCAAGGTGAGCGATTTAGATGGAAGGAGAGGGTACAGTTGCCAACTTTATTATTTTTTAAAAAAATTTCCCGCTTCTCTTCCTTGAGCCGGCATCCGAAGCCCCTGTCACTTAATCCTTCCAGTCATGGCACTGAAAAGAGGGACCAGTGCTGATTCCTTCAGATCAGTCTGAGTAAAGTTTGGGGATAGTTCAGCAATTTTTCAGTGGAAAAATCTATTCTGCAATTTTCCAGTATTTTGAGGCTAGAAACTGAAGCTAAATGGACTTGACTTTCAGCCCAGAACAGGGGGGAAACCACCCCTCGGGAGGTCTGATCACGCCCACTGAAGTCTTCGATTTTTCCCCAAAAGTTAAACGTGGCCCATTTTACTAGTTTTATTTAGTAACCCTACGGAGTTTTCGAGAAAGAAATAGTGAATGGACAGAGGTTTTTGCATACGCATAACCCTGGAAAGTTGTTTGTAGCTCAGCCCCACAATGTGGTTGATAAAGGCTGAGGTTGCCCTTTTCTTCTGCTTGTGAGACGGCTGCCCTCGAGGTGGGCATGGCGAATGCTGGGAGCGCAGTGGCCGAGCCGTTAACATGCTGGGCTCGTCGGCTGGAAGGTCAGCAACTCAAGTTCGAGGCCCAGGCACCACCACCTAGGAAGTGAATCCCCATTTCTTGTCCCGGCTCCTGCCAACCTAGCAGTTTGAAAGCATGTAAAGATGCAAGTAGATCAATAGGTTCCACCTTCAGTGGGAAGGTAACAGCATCTGTGCGCTTCAGCATATAGCCATACCGGCCACATGACCATGGAAACGTCTTCGGACAAATACGGGCTGTTTGGCTAGGAAACAGAGATGAGCATTGCGCCCTAGAGTACCTTTTACCTTTTCAGTGCTCAAGGGGCAACATCTAGCTAAGATTGCCAAAATTGTTGGTAAGATTCTTTTACAACACAAGCAGTGCCCTGCTTTCAAACGAGACACCTATATAGACACAACCAGAGGCGGTCAAAACAGCCACACACTCTTTTGGCTACATGCACAACAGCGTGGGGCTTTGATCATGATGGCCCATCTGTCATCTTTGCAATTTTGATTCCCCTCCACCCCAGCGAAAGTTCATAGACAAAGTGTTTGTTCATTTCCTCCATGTACAGGGGATACCCCATTTAATGACCATTCATACAGCAACCTCCAACTTGCAATAGGGCTGAACGAGAAATACTCACAACCAGTCCTCATATTTAGGGCCAACTTAAATGTCAAATTATTTGCTGCCCTCTGCTTGGATTATTTTTTTTAGTTCTGCAAAATGAAATTACAATATGCCACTTGTCTTCACTAGCTGGAATGCAATAACTCCTGCAAAAAAATTGTCAGTAGGTTATGGTAAAAAAAAATCAAGATGGTAGCTGAGAGGGTCCGAGCAAAGCTCTTGCTGTTTCTTGCATGCATCACACACAGGCCAAGCATTAAAAAAAGTCAAAGCATCAATCATACCACTGTGGCCATTTTCTTGATTTCTTGGCCATATTCTGCAGGATACCCTTGGTTCTCAAAGGGACACAAGTAGAGTACACCTGGGGGAGGGAGGGAAGTCAAAAAATGTCATATTTGTGGCTATTGTCATGCACTTGACGCTCACTCTTGTAAGATAGGCAGCATGATGGATGGATGGATGGTTGGTTGGATGGATGGCAGGCAGGCAACTATCTGCCTATTCCTGGGCTGGATTTTTATTTTGTTCCATCAAGATTCTGCTCATGCAACAAAACAAGGAACAAAAGATGGCAGTTTTTTGTATCAGAACATGTATCAAAAAAGATATGTATTGCAGAATAACATCACAATGAAACCAGAATTATTTCTACTAAGTTTTATGGACAAGGAATTAGAAAAAAAAAGGAAATGAATGTTAAATATGATAACTCTATCAATATTATTGTATGCAAAAAAATTAAAAAGCAATGAGATATGTGAAGAGGAAGATGAGATTACAAAATTAATTGAACGCACAGAGATGACAGAGCTGGCCAGTTTAGTCAGAGAAAAAATGACAGATACTTTTTTGAAAGACTGGAAACCTTATATGGACGTTTTGTTAAAGAAGACTGAATTGAAGATTTCCGGATTCAGGAATTAAAAAGGAACGAGGTTGAGGGGAATATTATAACAACTATAATAAAAATATTTGTTTAAATGGTCAGTTCTGGTTCTATGTTCTCACATTTTTGCACATGTTCTCCATAATGTACCAGCTTCCTTGCTGCATCTGATAGCCTTCGCTACTGATGGCCGTCATGCCACTGGGGAAGCATGAGCTTCAGCTTCCACAAAAGGAGCAAAAATAACCCCAAACTATTTTGCTAACTTCTTTTCCTTCAATCTTAGATGTGCCCCACTCAAACACTTGACTCCCCAATTGCTGATGTTTGTAACCGACCCTATCTTTGCAGAGACAGTGACAGCCTCCTGCACAGGAGAAGATATAAAATGGCATGTTAGCCTGAGCTAATTTCCACCCTGCTTTGTCATAGCAATTGTAGAGCTCAATCTCACTTTTTTGGTTGTTCGCTCATTTCTTGCCCGTTTTATGCTGCCTTTCAAATAACGGCTTTTTTTTTTAAAAAAAAAACCTTATTCTGCGCTTATAACTGGGGTTTTTTGAGTCATGAAGGGGACTTTTTCAACTGTGTCAAAACTCAAGGGAATCTTAGATGTTCTTAAAAACAATGTTACAGAGCACATTCCTCATCAAAAATAACTTTATTTTTAATAAATTAAGCCAAGACAGGTTTCCTTATTACAACTGAGGACAGGAACATTTAGTCACAGCAATGAGGTATAGAACCTTTTCTCCACCTTGAATGGGCTGCATTTGAGAAGCAAAAGAAAACAAAATTGTAACTGGAAGTTGGGGTAAGATGGAAGAAGAGCATTCTGCTCTTTTCCACTCTGAACAACTGCCAAGAGCTGCTCACAAGAGTGGTGGTATTCTGCAGTGATCACTTGAGAACCGTGCAACGTTGCTGCTGGAAATTGCGTGTTTGTCATCAAATTTCAACAAGAATGGAGGGGGGTTGAAAAAAAGTCAAGATGGTGGCCAGAACCGCATCTTCAAACTTACCACTTTGACTTTTTGACACCCCCCCGATGGATAATTCACCCCTTGCAGATAATTCCAAAATGCTTAATCAGAGATGCTGAAAGGGACAATACGGATTAAGCATCTCTGAATTATAGCTTCATCTAATGTACGAACCTTTGTAAGCTTTGTCTGGAGGTGTTGCGCTTTTCACCTATGAAATCCTAGACAGCGTCAGTCAAAGGCCCAGCTTCTGAACAGTCCAGATTGCACAATGCCTTTGAACATCTTGCTCAATATTGACCCACCAGGGAGAATTCCTGTACAACCACGGCGAAAATGAAATGCAGAGTTTTGCTTCATTTGATGATTGGAAAAGGACTGGGGGAATTCTTGTTCCAATCAAAGGAGCTTATTTTTGTCAATACTGTATAATGTTGTGGTTAAGATGCTGGGTGAAACTAAAGAGATCATCACTACAGGTCTCTGGTAGGTGTCATGTCAACATCACACCAACAAGGTGAATGTTGTAATTTGCACAACATGATGCACGTGGTATTGTTAGTCCCCAAAGTTATACGCCTGTTTAATTTCTGCACATCCCATGATATTGAAGTTTAGAAGATAATTCCATCAAAGAAATGACAACTCTAGATGCCACAAGAAAATGCTCAGGTGTCTTTGCGTAAATGGCTTTTCGGCATTTCTTTTTACAGTGTACAACGAGCCCATAAGACAGCCTTGGCAATATTATGAGCCGGTTATTCTTTCCTTGCAAAACTAGAACTTTCATTTTGATATTGGAAAGTACCACACACTCATCTGGTCAGACACTTAAAAGCCACAATTAAAACAACTCCGGAAAGCCTGAGCACTTCTGGAAATGAACAAGTCAAAAAAAGAATGACTCATATCCTGACCTCTTTGACCCAGAGAGAGGCAGCAGCTGAACCATAATTTATTCTGCTAAGATTTGTAATTGGGCTCAACTGAGATATCTTATTCTAGTCTGGTCCTCTTTTGTTCGCACTGATTCCAGCAACTGCAGTAAAATAGTCAAGATGGCAAACGCAGCTTCACGTTCAAAGCTCTCCCCCTTTTTCAATGTGTCACATTCATGTCTGCATGACTATCTGCGGGAGGCATAAAAATCTGGAAGATGGGGGGCACATGTTTTGTACATGCATGCAACACCACTGCATGCGGAAGACAGCCAGAGTTTCATCAGGGATGCTGTGCCCTCCATCTTGCAGATTTTAAACTCCACCTTCATGGACAACCACTGGTTTTAGCACCATAAAGTGTCCATATAAAGGGATCTCATTTGAAAGGAAGATCCTTGCTGCAATTCTTATGTTGCAGCCTTAATATCTATATACAGTGGAACCTCACAAGACAAGACTAGAACGCTTAGTGTGAAATGCTCTTGAAGGGAAACGAGGTTTCCCATCAGAAACAATGGAAACTTCCACGCCGCGCCGCCGCTCAAGGCAAGAGGGCCTTTTCCCTCAGCAACATCTCACAGTACAGCACACGGACAGCAATGGAGTAAACTGCACATGGCAGCGTCGACAGAACTCTCACGCAGTTGCTGCCTGAACAGGAAACACAGAGCGCGCTGACTGATGACACATAAGTAATCGCACCAAGTTTGCTTGTCTTGTGAGTCGCCGCTCATCTAGCAGAATAAATTTTATTAAATTTTTTGCTCATCTTGTGAGGTTCCTCTGTACTACTAAAAAACTCTCGTCTACTGATGTTTTGCAATCTTCAATTGGGCAAAATTGAAAAGTATAGGGCAACAGTTATTGAACCAAAGTAACTCAAATTACAGAATTATGGGGCTTATGGCTTCCACGAGAATGAAATTTGGGATAGTTGTGGCTGCTTGTAGTTCCAACTACACTTCCCATAAATCTGTAATTTGTGTGGCACAAAAGAAGATGGAAGGAATGTATCCCTGCCCTATTTCATGCTCCCTCTGGACCCTGGACCCAATTGGTTGGCAGCAATGCTCAACTGATGAGTGGCCTTTGGCTGCTTTGAAACTGAGGCCAAAATTTCAAATCTCTTAATGGTGGTGGTTAGCGATGGAATGATAAAGGAGCAACTTTTGGAATAAGTCTGGCTGGGGGTTGCTGGTGTTCAATGGATGAGCCTACTTCCTCTCTGGAAGCATCATTGAAGACATGCCAGAATGGGGAGCAGGGGTGCAATTTTCCTCATGGTCCGTGGCACTCGTGGTTTTGCCTCCCTCTAGCAAAGTGGTAGGCAATTCCACGGGTCAGCTGAGGAGAAGGCTTCACCAGGGCTCTCCTGAGGTTCATGAAAAAAGGGGAAATGGCACACACTCATATTATATATGGAAAGAAGAATGACCCAACAGGTCATGGGTTGTCTAGTTCTTTCTAATAAATACTATGATGCAAGCTCCTAGATACTGTTCCCTGAAGATAGTTTTGTATCTGGTCTAGACCACAAGAGGCAGGTCTTCAAGAATACCATCCTATTTTTACCACCAATCTTGAAGAAACTTGTCAAAGTTTCCTGCTGTTTCAAAACTATAATTGTCCATGTACAGTATGATGGTCTTGTGTACTTGACTGCTACAGCTGCTCAAAGGTTGCATAATTGTTGCCTCCAATATTGAACAAGTAGGTATTCAAAAAACTCACAACTGTATTTTCACAACATGCTAAACTTGGTTACCTCTAACACCAATTAGTTCTTTAATAGCTCAGGATATTGTACAGATCTGGCTTATTCGGTTAAGTTAAAGATCAAGATATGATGTCAAACATGAGTTTGTTGTTCATAAACAATCTTGATTTAGAGAAAGCTGTAAGCTGGCTGAAGCTGCAGATGACAGCAAAGTATTTAGGGAGGTAAAAACAAAAATGGGATGAAAAGCTCCTGAAATATCTTTTAATTGGGTGATGGTCCACCAAATGACAAACATAGTCCAAATAAATCAAGCATACACTGAAGAAAAAAACTCTACTTTCATGGCAGGGGTATCCACATGGAGGGGGGGTTTGCAGAGCACCAGGATGGTGGTCATGATTGTGCAATCCAAGCTGTGCCCTATTTTGTACAAATAATGTGAAAAAAGGGATTTGTAAAAAAAAAGGGATCAGGTCATGATTACCATGGTAATCTTCAAAAAAAGGATATCCTTGTTTCATGAGCTGATCCTAACAGTCTGAGGACGCCACTTTTAAAAGCCACACTGTCTTTGTGACGTTGCCCTGCCTCATCAAAGCCCAAAGTGGAAGCAGCTTCCCCTTTTCTCCTGGCACAGCTGGGATACAGTTGAGAAGGTGGGATTCTCCCCAGCTTCTTTGATCTCTTTTAGGTTGCTCGAGGTTCACATTCTCCAAAACATTCAGGAAGTTCAATCTGAAACACTGCACAACTTTAATATTTATCTATTAGATTTTGATCCCTTCATCTTTACTTTGTATAATTCAAAGTGGTATGCATAACACTCCCACCTCCTATTTTCTCTGAAACAACCCTGTGGACTGACCGGGGTGAGACAGCACAACTGGCCCAAGTCACTCAAACAGTTTTCATGTTATGTTTTAACGGACAACTAAAGTCATGGTTTTCTGGGTTTTAGTCTAGCACCTTCACTATTCATCGAACTGGTTTTAGTACCACTGAATATCAGTTTCCTTCCTCATCAGAATTGCATTTAAAGGCCCATCAGACCAGATTAGATTATGTCAAACCAGCTCTGAGACAGACAGACAGCATAATAATGTGTGTCATTGGCACAAGAGCCTCACATTGTACATGAGATACATCACTGGGGCTTGTTGCTGAATGAAATGATTTGACAGGAAGGGGCAGGACATTTCCTGAAAAGTCTCTGTTTCTGTTGGTGTAAAAGCAGGATATAAATCTATGTAATAAGTAAAGGATGAAACACAGAATCATCAGGTCATTGACTTGTGCTGGTGGAAAGGATCACAAGAGTCGTTTTGCATCATCAACTGGTCAAGAATTCAGTGGTGCAAGTAGTGATGGGCAGGATTCAGTATTTATCATATTTATACGCCGTCAATCTCCTAACGGACTACGTAACACTGCTGCTTTGTGAATTGCCATGTTGCCAGTTTGCTTTTAAGTACAATTCAAGGTGCTCGTCGCTACCTATAATGCCCTACATGACGTAGAGCCTGTTTACGTGAGGGCCACCTGCCTCCCATAGCATCTGCCAAGCTGATCCAATCCTATAGGGTTGGCACGTTCTGGGGAGAATCCTTTGATTAAACAACACCACTTGTTAATCATTACTTGGGATCCTAGAGTCACACCTTCTCTGCAGCAGTGCCACCCCTCTGGAATGAGGTTTCCTTCAGATCTGGATGACCCCGAGTGGTGTTTTGAAGGGGCCTGAAGACCTGGCTCTTTACCCAGGCCTTTGGTGGGGGAGAACAAGACCCCTTGGGACTTTCATTTAATTTACGCTTTTTACGCAGCGAGAGAGAAGAACCATTGGCTCTGTTGTGAGATTTCCCACGCGAGCTCATCGCGTGGTGGTCATCTTGCAAGATTTCATTTGTTAACCGAATTAAAGTTTATTAAAAAATTTTGCTCGTCTTGTGAAAACCTTGTGAACTGAGGTGCTCACAATCAGAGATTCCACTGTATTTAAATGAAGCCTAGTGTTTGCAATTAATACTCCTTATTCCCGGTCCTCATTTCTGAAAACAGTTCTTGGGCATTTTCCCTACTTTAAACGTCCCTTTTAACATGATTGCCATGTTGCCTGTCTTCTTTTTTCCAGATTGAACTTTGGGGGGGGAACACCTTCCATGTTGCCTGTTCCTGTTTATGCATAGGAAGACTGTGAGGCAAAGTTAATGGGATGTGAGTAATGTGTCATCCTGAGCCAATCCATCAGTCACTCTAGCTTAGTGCTGTTTTCCTTGCTTTTGGAGAAGAAGCCTTCTCAGCCCTCCCTACAATTATTAGGATTTTTTGGGAAACCCTTTCCTGGAAAAACTTGATCCTTAACATAGAAGGATGGATCTGCCCAGGACATATGTGTCTTGCCCATGAGAAACAGGAGGACAGTGATTCCAAAATTAAGTTTGGGAGATGATTTGGACTGGTCTAAGACAGTAATAAAGATTTATCTATGTATATATCAAAGCCTGGGAGATGGCCATCACTCTAGCAGTGGGGAAATTACACATAAGACAAAAATGTGCTTCTCAGGACAGATGGACAGTTTCTGCTGAGAGGAAAAACATTATTAAAATAATAACATTCTGAATATGCGCCAAGAGATAAACCAAAAAGAAGAAACCAGATCAACATAAGCTTGGTGTTTCATGAGGAATAAATATGGCTGCCCAATTCATAACACAAAAGCATATTATGAGCAGTAGAATTTCATATTAAGGGAATGCAATTTACAAACTTTCTCAGCACTGGAGACTGGCTATATAGTGCAGTTTGAAAGCTGAGAGATGTAACCAGTGAGTTTATGGCTTAGGAAAGAAAGGAATTCTTAGGTCAGTCTGGAAAAAGTCACAATCACGTCACCTGCTTCTGGTCATTGGGCAAATGACACTGTGATACCCATGATATCAACTTGCCACTCTGAGCATGTGAAGCAATGTGGGAAAAGTATTCTTGGGACACATCTGCCTTCGTGTCAACTTAAGTTGGGGAACTGAAGTAATGAGTGATCATGTCAAGTTGGGGTGTCCATGGGGTGGAGTCAAGAAGCTCAGAATGGCAGCCACAACAGTGCAGCACATATAAAAATAGCCAGAGCTTTGAGCTCCACTGTGGCTGCCATCCTGATAGTTGGGCAAGATGCATGTCCCCAAAACTACCTTAACATACTGCTTTTTCTTAGGTCATTTCCCCACTAGTGACATTTAATATCTTCATAGCATTGTTCATCAGTAGAGACCTGTCCCCATTCTGACACAATGGTTGGATGATTCCAAAACAGCATTTTTCAACTTTGGCAACTTGAAGATGGTGGGAGAATGGCGAATGGCTGGTGGGAGAATTCTGGGAGTTAAAGTCCAGATGTCTGATAGCACACTGACTAGGGAATGTCAGGTTGCACGGAGGGAAGGACAGGGCCTTCTTCATCATGACCTTGCAACTGACATTTTGTCACTGTAGAGCTGTTGGATGCTGATACACAGTCTGGGTGTCTAAGAGAACGAAAAGACATCTCTTCCTGTGGAATGCTTCAAACCAAATAAAACACCTCTCCTCTTTTCGGAAGATGAGGAAATTAATGAATTTCCTTGAATTTCCATCAAGGCAGAGAGCAACTGAAAGAATGTGAAAATGCAGCTGTTCTGAACCAGAGAAGGCTTTGACTGAAACCCTTACAACAGTTTGGGAAAATAGAAGTATTGATTTCACACCTATCTAAGTATTGATTACCACACCTCCAGAGCGCACCAATCATTCTGGGAGATGATGCTCATAATGCCATTTCATTCCCTCTGCAAAGCCAATGGGTTCATGTGCTAAGTGTGGCTTGTTTAACCATGGTCTATTGAATGAAGACAACTACAGGCTCACAGAACTCAAAAAACCACAAGCCAATCTGCAAACCATTTTTGGCTTCATGGAATACGAACAATAGGAATCAGCAATCTAATGAGGATGTCTAGTTGGCGCAATAGCTTTCACTCAGGATGAGCCTGCCTCCTGAATGTGCAGTGGGTTGGATCAAGAACTACCAGACAGAGCAAGGCCTGCATAATAGAATAAACCATGTACACAAATAAGATCAAAAGTATCCAAAGTCAGCATGTTATGAAAAGCCAAATCAGTTAAACAGGTCGTGCGAAACCTAGCCAGCAAATAAGTTTGCTACTGAAGGAGATCGCTGACCCACTTAGGCCAATACATATGGACAGTGTTTGCCAGCTGCTTTCCAGCATTGGGACAGTCAAGTTGGAGTCCTGCACAACGGGGATGAGATTGAACGTGGGAACCTTTGACGCAAAGCATGCAACGCTTAGCATCCACCCTTTCTTAATCAGCGAAGGCACATAACATCTCACATCACAACCTGAGAACACTTCTCAGAAGATGCGAACATCTGGCCGTGTTCGAGCTTAGAAGCAAGTTGGACTCAAACTGGATGGGAGACCACTAGGAGTTGCCAGAATTCTAGGATAAGCTGGCAAGTTGGGAAAACATCCCCCAAAGGCAATGATACATCATAGATGGAGTAACTAGGCACAGATGATAACTTTACTCAATTACATTAATATTTCTATAGACAACTGCCCATAAGTGCCCAATGTTTTTCAACCCCACACCCTCCCCTTGTCTTACCCACCTCTCCCAGGAGGCGGCTGGTGGCTTAAGCCATCCAAACCTCCCCCCCCAATATATACCCCTGCTCCTTCCCTCTCTGTCTGGCTGATCTTGAGTTAATTTTAAATTGTTTTTAATATGTATTGTTTTTTTAATGTTTTTATTGTGAGGCACCAAGAGTCATTTTTTAGTTTGACGGCACACAAATTTCATAAATAGATAAACCACTTTCTACCAAATTGAACCCCAGAAATTTTGTATTGCCAGAGCAGATTTTGTTTGCTCAATCTGCATGTTCCTTTTCTCCCTCCTCCCATTTTTCCCAGCAACCACCCTGTGACGTTGGCAGAACTGCAAAACAATGTGTTATCAGGAGCATTGAGACCCCGCTCCATTAGCCGGGGGTGGGCCTTATCATGTTCCAGATGACATCTCGGTCTATTTTGTTCTTTAAATGTTCCTTATTAAATTGTGCTTCGTTCACACCGATGGCAGCAGCTCTTTGCCTCTAAGGAAGTGGTGACAAAAACTGTGCTATGAATCTGAAAGTATTGATATTTACTCTGCACTGACCATGACCACAGGCAGGAAACTCACACTACTAATCAACTAATAATATGCGTTCTCTTGCTTTTTTTTTTTCTATTTTCCAACTTAGCGTTACTATAAAGAGTAACAACTTCTTCAGGCTAAAATAAGGTTGAGATTTAGGAACAATAGCACTGAGTTTTTAGACTTGTTGCCTGCGTTACACCTTTTCCTTCCTCTGTTGATCATATTTTCCCACACATTTTTGTTCCTGGAAATCTGGACCGGATCCACCCAGGATCTCCCTTCTGATTGGCTCTGCCACCCTCTGCTGGAGAGAAACGAAAATGCAACAGAAATCACATTGAACCAGGATGGTTCTGCAGAAGCACCGTTAACTTTTAACCACAAAAAGAAAACACTTTTTGAGCACAAGGGAAATTTTTCGAAGTGGCTGCTCTGGAAATGCACAGGTAAAACATGGAAAAAGCACAGGGAAATTTGGGGGAGAGACAAACACTACTCATGGGTTTTCCCCGCAGCTTTTTTTACTTCCTAATAGATGATATACTTCCTAATATTTTCTTTTAAATACAAGCACGTGCACACAAAAGTATTCACCTATTTCTACCCTCACTTTACTCTCCATAATAAGACCTAGCAATGACATAGCAGGGAGATTTTTATGTCAGATAATTTACAGGTTGTCTTCAACTTATGACCAGTTGCTTAGCGACTGTTTAAAGATACAGCAGGCCTCCCCAGGGCTACCTGAATAATTACAACAGCCCAGCCCCTTCATGAACTCATTTTGGGCACTTAGTAACTGGACTGCATTTATGACCATTCATAATATGAGCATCCCACAATCATATGATCGTGATTTACAATAGTTTTGCCAGAAACCAGAATTTACTTCCAGTTTGTGGCAAATTCAGTTAATGGTTCACTTAAGGCTGTGGCATTAGCGTAATGACTGAATGTGAGAGCATTGCAAGTATACCATACTAGTATATCTTCATGGTATACCCTATTTCCACTAGAAAATCCTCACTGTTTACTGAATCCTTTTATGCATATGGAAATGACTTTTGCAGGTGCTCCTTCAAACAGCACATGAATTGTCGTCTCAGGCAGCAATTGGTTACCCTCAGAATAAGAAGAATATATTTTAATCTGGCTGACATTGTATATTTTGCTCATTACCTGCTTATACAACACTACTGGTCACTGTCATCAAACGGTTGTCCTTCTTTCTTCATCTTTTGCTGCTTATGGTTTTTCTTGGGAGGCAATGGGGAAGATAATTCATAAAACTCAGCTTCACAAGGAAGGAAGGACCTTCCTACCTTCCTAGAGGTAGTCCTTTATTAGCAACTGCCTCGTTTAGCGACCATTTGCAGTTGTAACAGTAATGACAAAGTAATGTTATGAGCATTCCTTACATTTCTGATCTTTACAGGTCTTAAAGCAAAGGAATCATATTGCTGGAAGAGATCTAGGAAATCTAGTTCAGCCTCCTGCCCAAGGCAGGAGTTCTTACACCATCCTGGACATGTGGTTGTCCAATCTTTTCTTGAAAACCTCCAGTGATGGAGAATCCACAGTTCTAGGAGGCAAGTTGTTCCATTGATTAATCGTTCTCATGGTCAGGAAATTCCTCCTTATTTCCAGGTTCGATCTCCTTCTGACAAACTTCCACCCATTGCTTCACGTCTTGCCACCAGGTGCTATGGAGAATAAATAGAGGCCCTCTTCCCTGTGACACCTTCAACTACTGGAAGATGCGATCATGCATCCTCTAAGCCTTCTTTGTTAAGCTAATGATTTAGCCTCCAGACCACTTATCATCTTTATGGCTCTTCTCTGCCCTCTTTCTAGGGCCTCAGCATCTTTTTTTGTATCTACACTGGATGTAGTGTAGTATATAGTACTATACCAGGAAAGTGTACATCATTAAACTGAAGTTAATGTTAAATATCCCCCCAGTGAGGCTCCACCTTGCTGTGGTTGCTTGTGTGCTCCAAAGATGAGAGCTGTGCCAGAGGTTCAGCCATTCTGGACAGATCTCATCAGAGGAGCCAGACAGAGTGCCTCCCTCCCATAAAATATATGAGATGTAATTTACAGAAATCCATACCGGCTCAGTCATTGCCCAGGTTAACAAGGACCGCGCTAGATGTTATTGGGGATCCTGGACATCTGGTGGAAAATGAGCTACAGGACTCCACTGGAGAAGGAAATGGCAACCCACTCCAGTAT
>JANHZU010001717.1:16241-29308 GCA_032468055.1 Acrochordus granulatus
AAAATAAGGAAACTTTACAAGGACCCAAGGCCATAATAACAGGAAAAGGCCTTGTCCCAGCAAGTCACCAGGAAAAGAAGCAGGGCAGAAGCCGAATTAAGTCTTTAGGAAACAAAATAAACAATACAAATGGTGAAAAAAAAACAGGGTGAGGGGGAGCTGAAGAACCCCCAGAAGGCACCTAAAAGAAAGGGTGTCAGTCGAGGATCCCCATCTTTACATAAAATGTCCAGGATCAGTGGGACAAGAGAGGACAACAGTCAAGACAGTTGACATCTCTTATCTTCAGATTCAACAGTGGACTCTAAATTATCTAAGAGGAAAAGAAAAACCATTTAAGTGAAGAGCCTCCACCTAAAAAGTCCAAAACAAGAGTCATATGTGCAAATCACCTGATCTGCAGGAGGAAAGAAAGACTTTAGAATTGCAGAAAAGTCAAATGAGTTTTAAGAATGAGGAGAAGAAAACTAAGCAGAATGTGTCCTCTGAGACTCTGGCAAAAGAGCATCTTCTCCAAAAGAGCAAGGAACTTTGGAAAAGTATCTGTACAAATGTAGCAGCAGATACCTCTTCAACAAAAATCAACCCTTGTATTCTGGAGCCTCCTCAAGATCTGACAAGTGATTTAACTCCTGAAGTTCTAATAAATAAAGGCACAAAGATCTTCCTTCTTAAACTTTTCTCAAAAGGGTCAAGGAAATTAGATGCAGGACTGTTCTACATCTAAAGATCTTATGATGGATCATTCCTCTTCTGGGTAGAAAAGATTCAGTCTAAAATCCAATTAAGAGAAAGCAAAGAAAATTGTGATCCTATCTGGGATGAAAACCAAAAAGTGCTACTTTAAAGCAGAAGAAGCACCAAAGCCAGTTCCCAGGACCAACCTGGCTTTAAAGCTGATGGAATGTGTACAAGTGTTTCATTCTTGGGAAAGCATAATGTTTCATTTATTCCAACTAAGAAAGTCCATTTGATTCTATCTGACAAGCCTACTCCACAAAATATTATTATGAAGGCAAAGCTTTTCCCTAAACCATTAATCTTCTTCACACTTTTAACTAAGCCACCATTGCAATTCCTACCTACCTCTCAGCTACATCCGCAAAAGAAGCCACCCTCAAAGCCCATGACAACAGGATCATCACACCCATTCTGCTTCAGCCCATCAGCTGCATAAGCCACAATCATACCCTTTGCAAAAATAGTTGTTTCTTCCTGTTGTCTATGAATATTCTCATTAATTCAGGTCATGATATGCAGCAAAAAATTGCAAATATTTGCAACTTCTTTAAAAAGGCAACCGGACTTTAATTACAAGATGTTATTGGAGATGTTTCACTTTCTATCCAGAAGGCTTTCTCAATCCATCTAAAAATGAAAAGAAATGGTCAGGAAATATGTACATTTCTAAAAAGGGGGATGGGGACAGGCTGAGAAAACACAGCAAGGTTACACACAGCCAGTTTAAATAGAGCAATCAAAATGCTCTTTAAAAAGCTCTCAATAATTGTGGTTATCCAAATTAGTCCTTTATCAAAGCCACTAAAACATCAAAAAGAGACCCTCCTACTTCCTCTGCAAGATAAGATTCTACCAAACATAGAAATGTGACCATTCCATATGTTGCTGGAATATTTGAGAAACTCAAGAGAATTTTCAATAAATACAACATACATGTGCAATTCAGACCCATGAACACGTTTAAACATAAATGGTTCATCCTAAGGTCAAAGTTCCCAAACACAAATAGACAAATGTCATCTATTCCATTCAATGCAATGCATCCTGTTCAGAATTTCACATGGGGAAAACTAAACAGTCACTTTTTAGAAGGTTTCAACAATATAAAAACTCTGATTCATCTGCACTACGTTTACACCATAAAGAACATGGATATGCTATTGAGGACTGCAAATTCCAAGTAACAGACAAAGGAACTAACTGGCTTTCAAGATGAATCAAATAATCAATTTATATTAAAACTTTAAATCCTTCAATAAATCATGGAGGAGGAACCAGATTCCAAAAATCTTTGATTTATGAAATAGTGTTAAATCATTGGCAAAAAAACTTTTCAGGAGGCTCTGAAATGCTATCAACCTTTATTGCCCAAACATAACTGTTTATTTAGCCATGTGAAAACCTCTGTGTTTCCTTCCTCTGTGCAGCCTTCCTCCCAAACACCCTCCCTTTTGTTCGGAACTGATCACTCTGTTTAAACTGGCTGTCTGTAACCTTGCTGTGTTTTCTCATCCTGTCCCCCACCTCCCTTTTTAGAAATGTACACATTTCCTGACCATTTCTTTTCATTTCCAAGTGGATTGAGAAAGTCTTCCAGATAGAAGGTGAAAAGTCTCCAATAACTTCTTGTAATTAATATCCAGTTGCCTTTTTAAAGAAACTTTGCAAATTTTAGCAATTTTTTGCTACATAGTTGTTTCTTCCTGTGCCTACTCAATAACCAAAATCAATGTGCAAGCATCTGCCCCTTGCCACAGTCCTTCCAACCACAAAGCCCTTGCATCTTCACATTCCACACATCAGGGGTGGGGGAACCCAGGCCAGAGCTGCCGGGACAATTGCCGGCCTGGTGACTAAGCCAGGTAGCTTGGTGCCAGAGCTTGGGTCTTCAAGCAACATCCTGAGAGCAGCCCAAGACCCAGAGCCTGGAGATCCTTCTTCATCCCCACCATACAAAGGGGATTTCTTCATACCCTAGAGAATGCCAACCCCCCAACCTGGAGGTCTCGGATCCCATCACAGACAAGCAGCGGCCCCTTCGGGAGAGGATGAAGAGGGATGCTCAGAAGGAGAGGGAAGAGGCAGCCTGCTGGTCTTCCGTGGGGATAATCAAGTTTTTTTGTGAAGACTGAGAAAGAAATGGATATCTCTTAACATTTTGGTTACCGCAGATTTGGCTGTCCTTTCTGATAGTCCACTTCAGCTTCTCCTTCTGGAAGATTCTGAGCTGGAGATTAAAGGTAAATTTAAATTTATAACCACATTTGGGATTGGAATTTCTCTCACCAACCAATGCAAGCATAAAGCAAGATGCCACATGGTTGCATCACTTAGTGACTGCAATCCCATCAGTCACAGTTGCCATTGTTAACTGAGAATCATAGGTCATTAAATGAATACCCACCTCTATCCAAGCATTCTGGGCTTGGTCATTCCTAGCCCCAAGTCTCTGTAATGCACAGGACTGCCTCCAATTCCTACCCACCAGTCTCTCCCCCATTTTTGCTCTTTGGCTACCCTGCACCCTGCATTTTGGCTGCTTGCCACAACTTGGGAAGCCACAGACACCCCAGCCCCGTTTCAGACAGAGCTACTCTTGCCACATGGCACTCTGAGACTCCTGCCACCCTGTGCTAATCGCCCCAGTTGATCTTTGCTAAGTGAATGCATAGACTAACCTATGTTTATTTAACAACAGTTTTATATATATTTATGTATACAATAGTTTTGCATGTTTTTTTTTGTATAGAATGTACCCATCTACATATACATCTCAATTTGGATGTAAAAAAAATTCAGATCTTCAATATTACCATTGCAGCCACCAATTTGACATTTTTGACCCCTGGATGCCACTGCCTTGGATCTCCTGAGTATATTTTGCACAAGGCCTTCTTGGGAATGGAGGCTTTACAAATATTAAGAAAATTACAGAAGCTCAGTGATTGACCAGGAGAGGGAGCCAGGAAACCACCTCTCTTCCAGCCTTCTCCTCAGAGGGAACATGCAAAAGCAGCTTTGAACTGTGGCAGCCAAGTGTGCTTGATTCAGTGGCTGAATTAGGACTGGGCACTATTTAAAGTAAGCTCTCTGCAGTGGGTCCATCAGTCTATTTCAGAATACGCCTGGCATGAGACTAAGAGCCACTAACAAGCTCTGGGCAGAATTATGAATGGGACTCTGAATTTGCATTCTGTATCTCCTAACCTTGGCTTGAAAAAAACAACTTTACCATAGTCCTGTTTGTTGGAAATTTAGTCTCTCCTTACACTGCTTCTCTCTTAGTGTAATGCCTCTGAGTAAATGAAAGGGAAAGTAATACATACTGTCTCTAAACACACTATGGTTTTTATTTCCTTCCAAACTGTGATGATACCCAACAGGGCAGAGGATCTGCAGAGAGGATAGTTTGCAACACACATAAAAATGAGCAGGGCTGGGATTGCATTATTGTCGACACTATCTTGACTTTTTTTTCCTCCTCTCTTCAGAAACCCCTGTGGAAAGGATCTCTACCATTCAGTGCAAACTTGAACTTTAAACACTGCTTCATATGATGTTGAAGAGCTTTACATGTTTTGGAGGGAGTTCAAATCCTCTGAAGGTTTTCAGCATCAGCTGGTATCTTGAATAGTCTGGAGATATCAAATGAACCATTTAGCCCATCTATCACCAAGGTAAGCATAACCCTCAAGGTAACAAATTTTAACAGCAGTCATAGTTAAAAGTTAGTTTTTGTTCACTTAATGGATTAGCTTATATGTTGACTATGGGCCAAAGATATCATGTACTTCATGATATCATTGCAAAAGTGACATGAATTTCATAATTTGCATCATTCCCATAATGATGTCTTAGATTCGGGCTGGTGATCAAAAAAAGATTAAGAAAATTACAGAAGCTGTTGTTGTTGCCTTCTCTTGCAAGCAAGTGTAGGATATTGAGGCCCTGCTACTAGAAAATAACTTCAAATTGCTTTTCCAAAATCAATCTGTTTTCTTCAAAGGCTTGCACAAGGGCTGGGGATTTCATTCCTTGAATAAAACTGGGAGTTTGTAACTCACAACTATAAAAAAAATCCACAAAAGAGAAAAATGCAAAAGTGAATTTAAATTAGCTAACTTTCAGGGGTTAAGATGACAGATAAGTATCTTCCCTTACCAAACATCTGAATAATAATAATTATAATAGTTAATGCTACATTTTAAATCCTCGCCCCTAGATGCCTCAGACAACTTTCAGAGCAACACTGAGTATAGCAGCAAACATCACTGAAATACAGTATAAAAAATGTCACACTGTCCTAAAAGTCAGGAGCAAGTAGGGGCCAGATACCTTCCATCTAAGGGGGCTACTACTGTAAAGGCCATGTTTACTGAACCAGCCTAAGATTTCTCAGCAGATGGACAAAAATCTATGTTGTATGACTAAGTACGTGGAAGATGGATCTTCAGGCCATCTGAGCTTTTTGAGACCATGTAGAGCCTGAAAGCTGATAAGCAAACCTTAATTGGACCTAGAAACTGTTTGACAGCCAAGTTGAAAGGAGTGTAGAAGGAGTACCATATATTCAAAAAGAATGGCTCTTCCAAATGTATTTGTGGTATTGTTGTCCCCAAAATGGGTTGTTAGCTTGGCCTCGAAGCCAGATTGACATCAAACATGAGCTATGGGTTTTGATTTTTTATTGCGATACTGTAATTAAAAAACACTCTCAGCATTTAATGGAGCTGGAGCCCCGATCATTAATTCCCAGTGATTTTTATAGGAAAATGCACACCCACATTTGCTGTCCCAACCCCTCCCATAACATACTCATTTTGTATAGCAGTTATTGGGCTCTCCATGCCCTACATTTCTAGATCTACAGAGCTGTCAGTTAAATGTTACATCCCCTAAACATCCCTAGCTTGAAACAGTTTGCAAGGTCTTCTGAAATGTTCCTCCCTTAGTCATCCAGTTTCTTATCTCCAGTCACTCCCATCCTTGGCTGTTCTAATAAGCAACCTTATTCATTAAAGACATTTATTTATTTATTTGTTTTACACATTTCTATGCCGCCAATTTCCGAAGACTCTTGGCGGCTTACACAGATTAGTTATTATACAATTGTGTAACTTACACTGCCTGCACCCCGCTGGCTGGCGATGTTGCATCCTGGCATCTCCGCAGTTCCTGCTCGCCGCTTGCCTTGCCATTCCCGCCGTAGCCAGCCAGCTCCCACCGAAGTGGTACCCGATTTTATCTACTTGCCAGTTTTTACATGCTTTTGAACTGCCGGGTGGGTAGAAGCTGAGACTAAGTGACGGGCACCCAGTCATGTGGAGCTGCAAATCGAACCTGCCAGCGTGCCAGCCATTTCTGGTCGACATAACTGGCGGCACTCATCCACTGCGCCACTGCACCTCAGTCATGCTGTGAGTTACATTTTATAAGAGCAATTATTTCACTGACCATTTCAGCTGATGATCACCACACTCACATTTCTCATAGGAGTAGTAACCAGGTACCCCTATACATGACTCAGGTACCCCTATACATGACTCAGGTACCCCTATACATGACTCAGGTACCCCTATACATGACTCCTCAGTATATTTCTGGATATTTACATTTTGGATTGTAGCTTTGTAATATTTTTCTGGCTGCCATGATCTTTATATTTTTTATATATGTTTTAATTGTTTTTAATCTTGTGAACTTCCTAGAATCATATACATACGATGGGTGGCCATATACTGTAAATCTACTAAATAAATAAATAATTTTCTTATGATGCTTGCTTACCAATTAGATCTATAATTATCAAATGTTATTAACAGACAGTAGCCTAGCTTGGATCAAGTTAATAAGCTGCTTGCATATTTTATCTTCTGTTCTGTATCTTTATTTGATCAACATATTTGCAACAACAGATATACTGACAAAATAATGCTTGGTTATCTTTATATCATCCTAGACCAACTCCCTGGCAGATGACATTTATGTTAAATTTCATCCTCCAGACTAAGATTTTCCACTAGTTACAGATAAAGTATTTATTATATGATATTGTATATTTTGGTTCTTTGCACAGCCAGATGTTTAGACTGAATCTGGTATTTCTGTCCACCTATCAAGCCCTTTCCAAGGACCTGGGATAGGCAGATGTTCCTTAATTGTGTTACAGGGACAGTCGCAGGATGTACACTGTTCCGAGTAATGTTGCCTTTTGCAATTGACTGATGATGAGTTTATCAATTTGGTCTTCAAGTGGGGCTCCAGCTGTTTTGGAATTGCACCCAAGACCCCTATTACTTTTGGTACCACCTTTCCTTTCTTTTGCCACAGTTGTTCTATTTCTATCTGCAGGTCTTTGTATACTGATATGTTCTCTAATTTTTTCTCTTCTCTTCTACTATCTCCAGGTACTTTGTGGGTGTTTTGGGGTGGAGAACATACATTTATTTATTCCATTATAATATCAGACAAAAAATAGTACTCATAGAAATACAGATTTCAAAGGATTAGAAAGTAAATCCTGATAGAAAATGAAGGGGGGAATAAAACCAACATTTTATATTATTAACATCTGCCTAGAAGGGACATGATAGAATTCTAACTAAGCAGACTAATCTCCAATTACAGCAAGAAGAAGTAGAATGTAAGAGATACACTGTAAGTAAAATGGAGTGCTGTTTCATTTTATTTATCCTAACTGAAGTCTCTAACTGAATCTCTGTGGTTTCCTAATCAGAGAATTTATTGACACTAAAAAAGACAAATTAAAAAAACAGGACCACAAAGAAAAAAATAATCAATGCCCATGTCTTACAATCACATTTTCTACAACTCAGAAGAATTGTACCAGACTGCCATGTTCTAATGCTGTGTTTTTCATCCTCAGCAAGTTTAAGATGTGCAGACTTCCAGAATTCCCCAGCTAGTATGTTGAAGTCTGCACATCTTAAACTTGCTAAGGGTGAGAAACACTGTTTTAAGGATGAGTGAATCTGGATGCACTCAGACAGAGGGCTAAAAAACCTCTATTGGGGTGTTTTAAGCCAGGGGGATCCCTAACTATGGTCCATGAGCCCTGGGAAGAGGCACAAATTTGAAGCCCTTGCAAAATTAGGAGTGCTTATGCTTGCACAGCAATTACAACAGGATCACTGCCCAGAAATCATTCCTACCAGCAGCAAATCTGAATTTTCTAGAGTAACTTCTATAAACTACAAAGAGCATCTCTTTATTCAGTCAGTGTAAATGTGAAACCAAAGTGAGAGTTGCTACCTTAAAAATAAAGCATAATTTCAGGAAAGTTTTTTAAAGTTGATTAAAATATAAATGTAAAAAGTTTTTTCTTGCCCATCTCAAACACTCATGAAACCTTTTGCTCAAAGGGAGATCACACAAATGTATTTATTTTGTCAGGGTGATGGGTTAACAACATTTGAACACCCTCTTTTAAGATGAATTCTCACAGGGAACAAGAACAGATTCCAAGACATAAACTCTATTTCGGTTTCACTTTCTAACAGAAGCAAGCATGTGGTATTTGTGTAGCTGTCTTTTTGTGGTTAAAGACTTTTCATTCTTGGAAGGTAACCTGAGTATAACTTCTCAGAAAAACTGGAGTTGAGTCAGAAAATTTGGCAGTGCTGCCTGTCCATAATTCCCCACCCGTTTCAAAGGGGCTAGAGCCATACTTTCCAGATTTCCCAGTGACCAGCACTTCCACTCTATAGGAATCAGTTCCATATGTCTACAGTACAGGCCCAAGAGCTGCCATGAAATGGGGCAAGCTCCCATTGTCTGCCCAGCTCCTGCCAACCTAGCAGTTTGAAAGCATGTAAAAATGCAAGTGGATAAATAGGTATCACCTTCGGTCTTGAGTCCGAAGTGTCTTCAGACATGCTGGCAATTCGGCTAGGAAACAGATGAGCACTGCCCTGTATAGTCAAACATTATTGGCAGGGGAACCCTTTACCTCTATTTTTACAGTACAAATAAGCCATCTTGCCTTAAGGCTGAAGGTTATCTCATGTTTGAGGTAAATTTCCATTGTGAGAGGCATGGTGCCTTTGCAAATAATGCTATCAGGTAAAAAAGCAAACAACTCTGGTGATTAATTTCTGCAAAGAAATTGCATTTACTTTTTTCCACTGGCCTCTGAGGAAAGCAGCCCATACCCTTCTCAAATAGCAAGTAAAGCTGGTTGAGGTGCCTACACAACACAAGGAAGCTTTACTTTCTTCATTTAATCCTAATCCATGAGTGAAGCAACCTTAAACTGTCACACTGGAGTTAAGATAGGACTCTCCACCTTATTCTGACACATCCCACGGCAGCCTCAAGATGTGTACCATTTTGGTGAATCTGCCCAGAATGAAGCTGACAGAGGCACTGGGTGCCTAGCAATAAACAAGTCCTTCAATTTGGGGATTGGGCCAGTCCTTCTCTCTCAGCCCTAGGAAGCAGGCAATGGCAAACCATTTCTGAAATCTTGCCAAGAAAAATGCAGGGCGTGTCCAGGCAGTTGCAAGAATCAACACTGACTTGAAGAAACAGAATAAAATAAATAATTTGGGGAAATGTAATGTGTATAAATAACTTACAGATTGTCTTATCTTTCACAGTTCCGGCTCTGCTGTTTGTTTTGAAAAAACTCTGGTTTATATATCATTCAACTTTTGAAGGACTGTTTCTTTTCCTGGTCAAAACTAGATAAGTAAATATTAGATATTTAAATATTAGATAATTAAATATTATAAATAAATATTAGGTGTGTGATGTTGTCAGGATCTTTTCTTCTTTTTCTTCCTCACTGGAAGGAATAAAGGTAAATTTTCTCCTTTCAGCCATGTCCAACTCTAGAGGTGGTGCTCAACTCTGTTTCATAGTTGAAGAGCCAGCACTGTCTGAAGACACATCTATGGTCATGTGGCCAGCATGGCTATATGCCTAGGCAGATGGAACACTATTACCTTCCCACCAATTTAGATGGTACCTATTGATTTGCCTGCATTTTTGCATTCTTCTGAACTGCTAGGCTGGCAGGAACTGGGGCTTGGAAGGAATAAAGGTAAATGTAAAATAAAAGCTTTAAAAAGAAGAAAAAAATCTTATTAAAAAATAAGATGGCAGCTTTAATGAAGCAAGCTCTTGAATTTTGTTGCTACCACCTTATACAGATACATGGAGACAGACCCCACCACTGCTGAAGCTGCCCAATGTGAGCAGAGCCAGAGACCCCCAGTGCCACCATCCACCGCCCCTGAGAAGGATGGACCGAAGCAGCAGCTGAATGATCAAGCCACTGAGGAGAGCCGATGGAGAGGCTGCTAGGGAAGAACCGCTGCCCACAGGGATGGGGAAGCTGCTGCCGACACCACTGGAGCCGAGGAGGTAGCAGAGGAAGAGATGGAAGAGGTGGAGGGGGAAAAAGAGGAGGAGTTGCCACCGCCGCTCCTGCTGCCCCAGGCAAGAATGAGGAGAGAGCCGGGCAGGACAGAGAAAGCCTGCCTTCTCTCCTGGAGGCTCCTCTGGTGAAGCCCACACCACCCTGAGTGCCTGCCACTGCTGCCCTGGCCGCTCTAGGAGGGCGAGTGCCTGGATCTCTGCCTCCAGCAGCTCTAAAAGTAGGTCTCAGCTCTCTTTTATATCCTGATGACCCTCAAGATGGTGCCACAGATGGCAGCCTCAGTGTAGTAAGCTCTCACACCTTGTTGCAATTCCACAGTTCTTTGCAACTCTTTACAGACTGCATATTACAGAAAAGAATTCCTGGACATTAGAAGGCACACTTTACTGTTGAATATCTAACTTCATTTACTGTTATGTTATTATTTTATCGACTGTTGTCTTGCAAGTATGCTGAGAGCTGCTAAAGCTAAATTCCTTGCATGTCTAACCATGCTTGGCCAATAAAGTATCTGAATCTGAAATCAAACAGCAACAACTCAAAGTATGTTTGGTTTAAAAACCGAATCAAAACTAAGACAAGGACAGACAAATTATTGATTAGAAAGCTAATCTACTTCAGAGGAAGAAAACTCTGGGCCATTTGTATAGACCAGTGTTGCTCCACTTCAGCAACTTTAAGGTGTGTTGACTTCAAATCCCAGAATGCCCTGGGGGTTGAAGTCCACATAACTTAAAGCTGCTGAGGTTGAGAAATACTGGTTTAAAGTATTAAGAATCAGCTTGGTTTAAATTTTTTTCAAGGTGGTGGGCATACATGGTTCTCAGATGATATTTCCGAGCTTGTTCTTATCTCTGGCAACGTGGCATTTTTTCTATCTGATGTATTTGTAGAACCACAATGAAACAATGACTATCACCCAGGAATACTGAGAATGCCACTTGTAATGAGATAGAAAGAACGAGACAAACATTTATCTTGGCTTTCACTGTCCTTGTCAGATGAATTGAAAGATGTACAAGAATATCAGCCACTCCATGTGATTCTCTTCTGCGTCCACCGTGGAAATCCAAGTGCAGATGGTGGAATTCTACATGGACTATTTAGAGCTTTGGGAACCAAAAGGTGACTTTGACCCTCCTTAGAGTTTTGTTGTGTGAATACAACAGTCAGAGAACTATGGATGCTGCCTTGAGCTTCAGGAGAAAATGAGGAAACTAAAGGTAAGAGACTAAGCACCCCAGAAATGCAGAAGTGTGGGTTCAACTCCAGTGGTGGAAGCAATATGGCAGAAGATACAGCCAATTCTTTCTCCTGTGTTTTGTGCTGCAGTTGAGAGGTGCAGGAGTTTAGGTGTGTGATGTTGTCAGGATGCACACACCTGTTCTATAATGATTTAAATTCTGCCTTCCACCAGTCTCTCAATCCAGCTGGTACCACTGGTACCAAATGCAACTAAGCACTTGTCTCCATTTAAAGGAATGGTGCAACCAGAGAGATGGAAACTTTGGCCGCTTTCACTTGGGCAGAAGGCAAGGATGGAGATATGTCTTCCTGCATTTGTCATTGGATGTCTCTAGTCTTTCCTAAGTCCTTTGGAATAAAAGAAAATGTACATTTTTAGAAGAAGAGATAAATTGTGGGAGTATCCATCAATTGGATTCTGGGAGCATATTACAATAGGGTGAAATGATCTTAATTGTATTGCTGCAACTTACCTTGACTCAAGTAAATCATTCCATCTAAAAATGTAGGTGAAAGTAAGAAATGTAATTATAAAGATTTCTGTAAATTTAGCAATTTTACTAGCAATTTATTAGCAATTATAGAGGGCCTTTGGTGGTATGGAGGAAACTATACTGCAAATAGAGGACATAGCACTCCCTATGTCTTACCATAGTACTGAAGTCTCATTGCAACAATCATATAACAACCCACACAAGTCCTTGCTTAATGACAGCAATTGGACCATATCACATGACTGAGTCACTTAGCAACAGCAATTCCAGCAGTCCCAGTTGCTATCATTAAGCAAGGACTTCATGATTTCCAATTTCCTGCTGGATTCCACATTGACTTTGGTTGTTGGAAGCTGGCAGGGAATATCAGAAATTGTAATCACATGACCATAGGGATGTTGTGATCGCTGGAACTCCAAGGACTGATGTTAAATATCACTTGTTCAGCACCATCATTACTTTGAACGGATGCTGAACAAATAGTCATAAGCCGAGGACTACCTGTACATTGGGCAATAGATATAATTGAATTGCCCTAGAGATAGTCCTCAACTGATGTCCATTTGTTCAGCAATTGTTCAAAATTATGAGAGAGCTAAACAAATGGTGGCCACGACTGGTCCTTGGAGTTCCAGCTGCCCAGCACCCCAACAGTCATGTGATTGCAATCTGGACACTTGGCAACCAATTTGCACTCACAATTATTTGCAGTGTCCCATGATCATATGACCACCATTTGCAACCTTCCCTACTGGTATCACCAGAAGGTCTCCCTCACCTGAATACTTCCCCCAGCCCCTCTGCACTTGTGCCATACCAGTCATTTATGCACCTACTCTACCCATGCTGCACTTCTTACCACTGCACAGCTAACCCATGCTGCACCTCTTATGCATCCCCTTGCATATTCACCTCATATTTCGCATATGTAGTATGTACCCACACAACATCCTCTGTGTACTTCCTCACAGATTCACATATTATCCCCAACTCATACTGCACCTCTTGCACATCCTCTACATCTTTGTGAACCTTTCCCAACCCATGCCATGCCTCTCACATACCTCCTGCACCATTACACAACTTCCCTGACCCACATCCTTGTGCATTCTCCCCAACCCAGTCTCACACTCTTGCACACCCTTCCCCCCCCCACTTCCATGCACCCACTTGCACCTTCCCCT
>JANHZU010001717.1:32889-43974 GCA_032468055.1 Acrochordus granulatus
TATTTTCTTAAATCTCCGAATTACTTCCTTTTAGCCAAAGCATTTATCCTGGAAAAATTAGGCCTTTTTTTCATCTTCTGTGAAAAATTGAGACTTTGCAAAATTAATAAGTATCAAGTGATGGGTAAAATAAAGGCCAAAACAAAATCTGAAATGCAAAATATATTTGTTTTTAAATTTTACATACAGGTAGTTCTCAAGTTACAACTTGTCTCTTAGTAACCCATTCAAAGTTACAATAGATCTCCCAAAAGCTACTGATGACCCAATTTTGATGTCTGCCTCCCCCCACAGTCATGTGATTGCAATTTGGGCACTTGACAATCATCCTGCATTTACACCTGTTTGCAGCATCCCTTGGTTATATGACCATGATTTTCTATGTTTTTGCTGAAAACTGGCATTTACTTCCAGTTTCTGGAATCACTGCAAACAATAGATTTGCTTAACAACCACAGCAAAAGAGATTGTAAAATCATGTCAGTCGCGTGATGATCTGATGATGATCTGCTTAATCATCATCGTGATTAAGATGATGACATCATCAGTCGTGTGATGATCTGCTTAACGTCCAGCACGATTTACAATTGTAATTTCAGGGTCAGTTATGGTCATAAGCTGAAGACTACTTGTATACCATTTTTCAAGCATGATTTCAATCATGCTGAACAGGAATTCTGGGGGTTGAAGTCCAAATCATCTGGTGGAGGGCACCAAAATCTTCTGTAGCAGAGAGAGTAGCTGTCTTGCTTGATTTAGAAAGCTGTTTGCTTTCAGCATGCTCTGCTTGTGCCCCTGTAAAGGGATTGAGATGTTTTAATCACCCTAATGAATTTCTCTCTTAAGGCAAATGCCATATGAATGCCATGTTTGGACCATCTGTAAGATAAATTAGGACTGTGTATCCCTTCCCATTTTGCAGCAATACTGTAACTGGTCACAAGTCAAAGAAGTGTAAAAAATATCTTCATTTTTTAAATTACTTAATAAAACTCTTATTTAACAAAACCTCTGATGCTCATTTTAGACTATCCCATGAAATATTTATGCCTCTGCAGATCACACCCTTCTGGAGTTCCAGGAAGGAGCTGAAGAAAGTTCAGCAGAAGACTGCATGGTCTGCTTCGGTTCCAAGGCTAACACCATGATGTTCCCTTGCTGTCACTCTGGATTCTGTTCCAAGTGCTCTTTGAAGATTTTCAGAACCAGCAGCTGCTGCCCTCTCTGTCGACAGAAGGTGAAGAAAATCCTTCAGATCTCCATTTTGGCAGAGAAGGATGGCCTGCCAGGCTGGTTGGAAAAATCGGAGAGTATCCAGTCCCTGCGGTGACAAATGCTGTGCTACTCTGATGCTCCTGAAATGTGTCAGCCCTAGAAGGAAAGTGCAAGAATTGGAAAGCCAAAGAAAGCGATCAGCAAGCAATGTTGGCCTATAAGAGATAGAGGCAATGAAAGAGGATGCTGAATTGTATAAATGAGTTCACTGCAAAAGATCTGGGGCGGGGCTGGAGATGCACAAAAGCCATAGCTAGGATATGTGAGAGAGCAGCATCAAAAAAGTCTTCATTCTTAAAAGGATGACTGCCCTCGCCGCTCACAAGCTGGCATGAGGTTGACAGCTTTAAAATTTATTTTCAGGACTTCCAAGACAGGGCAATCATCAGCACTGTCTGTCCTCAGGGCAACAACAATTAGGAAGGGCTTGTTGAACATTTCCAAAGCAGCACAAGCCACAGAAAAATCTTGTTAGCTATGCTTTGCCAGGTAACTCTTTCTTGTGCAAAATACAACATACTAGTTCACCAAAACCTTTGGGAATCTGCATCCATTGCTACCTGTTTTGGCTTCTTTGTGACACTGATGTTACCTGAGAATGAGAGAATTATCTTTCAGAGAAAAATTTTTATTCAGCGAAACAGATGTGGCCTTTAGGAAGAGGGGATACAGACAGACTTGTAAATAAATTACAAGAATGAACAGCAGACTTCCAAACTTAAGGAGTCATGAGAGAGGGTGAAGAGGCATCAAGAGAGTCCTTCTTCCAAGCAAAAGAATCTGCCATTGTTTCTCCTGCAGTGGGATGGGAAATCCACTTGCAGAGAATATCTGAAGATTTAGGTCTTCAAGACCAAAGATAAGATCAAAATTAAACCATCTCAATGTCGGCAGAGACTGCAAACTACTTAGTTGAGTGGAAACCATGTTGAGAGGTAAAGCCTTATGCAATCTTAGTTGATTATCTAAGTTTTGACAAATTTCTTCATCAGATGCTCTATATTGAGTGAACACCTTTTGGACGATGAAGGTTGTAAAACTGTTGTAAGCTTTCTGGTATTCCAAGACTCTTCAGGTATAATGATTAATAATCCAACAATCTAACCTAGTTGGTTCATAGCATGTTATAGTCAAAAACATATTGGGTCCTGGGCCTATGTGAAAATCAAAGCTTGCTCAGAAGAACCAATGAGGAAATCTGTCACTCTCCCATTTTTGGAAATATAAAATTCATTTATTAAAATCAAACAGTTCCATCTTCTGATTAATACAGATGCCTTAATAGGGAGGCACATGTATATGGCGGAAATTGAGAACCTCCCTATCTTGAAGAAACCTGCTGAATACAATTAAATTTGTTTCAATCTGCTCTAAAAGACATAGATGAGAACCAATAAAAATTCTATTAATACTTTAAAGAATTAGGGATAGAAACAATTGGTAATTTAAAGTATTCAGTTGTATTTTAGGATAGATTATAGTTTCTAAATAACAAGAAATTGATGCTATCTGTTTCTATTAGTAGTGCTATTTTGTACTTCTCCATAAAACTCTGTAATTCGTAGAAAGCATTTGTAATAAAAGTATTTGAGAGATACCATCCTCTATGATTGTTTTCCATAAATAAAAAAGTAAAGGGTTCCCTGTCAGTTGTGTCTGACTCTAGAGGGTGGTGCTCATCTCCAGCGTTATCCAAAGATGCTCCCATCATGTGGCTGGCATGACTATACACCGAGGCACATGGAACGCTGTTACCTTCCCACTGGATTAGGTGGTACCTATTTCTCTACTTGCATTTTTACATGGTTTTGAACTGCTAGGTTGGCAGGAACCAGGGCAAAGCACCCCATTACATGGTGCCTGAGTCTCGAACTGCCAAGCTGTTGATCTTCTGGCCAAAAATCCCAGCGTCTTAACTGCTGGGCCACTGCATCCCTATTTCCACAAATAAGACTGTATTATTAAAGAATATTTATGAATATAAAGAGGTAATGTCCAAAGATACGTAACAAGAAGTATGGCCTTCACATCGAAAGAGATCAAAGAACCAGTTTCTCTAACAGCCTGTTTCAAACGATGATAATCGAGTTATTTTTGAGAAAATTGCTTGGCAGGATATGAAGGCAACACTTTGACAGCTAATATTATATTGTTGAAAGAATGTCCTGTAAAAACTTTGATGCTCATTTTTCTAGGTGATCCAGAGTAAAAGGTGGAGAGGAAATCTGTCTCCTTTTTCCAATCCTAATCACTTTATAGATGTCTGACACATTCTCTTTTGTGGCCCAAGAATCTAAAAAAAAAGGATCCCAAAGGTGTCTGTATATGTATGCATGTGCACATGTGAATATTTTACTGTGTAGTCCAGATTGCATAATGCTATTCTTAACAATAAATAATCACTTTTATTGTTCAATTCAACAACCACTTTGGTATGGAGAATAGAATATTTTCCCACAAAACTATTGAAAGAAGTCTGAAATATGTATCAGACTTGATAACTCAAGTTTAAAACTGGATGAACAGTTTTATTAAAGTAGGCAGAACAAAACCTTGATTGGTTTTAAAAAACTAAGCAGTTGGACTTTACAGGTACTTGGATGGGACACTCAGGAGATTCTAAGGTTGTAGGCTAGACTGGTAAGCAAACATTCTGGAAAAAAAATCAGTGGCAAATCACTTATTGCAAAGAAACTACTGTAATGTGGGTGCCCACAGAAATTTCAAACTTGACCCAACTCAAAAAGCTCAGCTTTATCCGAAGAACACAAGATGTGGAATCTTATTAATTACTCATAACCCGTTCATGGCAGGTGTTAAAAACTTCACTTCCAGATGCACGATCCATTCTAACTGTGCACACTGGAATGGCATCAGGTTGGGGAGGGCTGCGCACAAGCACAGCTCCTGTGAATGAGACTGCAGTGAAGTGGCAAAGAGGGGAGGCTTGGGAGGCACATTTATCTGACGTTCAGGGCTCCATTCCGCCTTTTCACAAGCCTCACTGAAGGAACAGGAGCTGCTCAGAAATAATGCTGTAAATGAGAATAACAAAACTAAACATTTGGATAGAACCGACTCACAAAAGCTTTCTAGAAAATCAGGTTGCGTGCCAACTATTTAAGTACCATCCCATTTTTTGTTTAGATTTGAGGTTCGAAATTATTTTGGTCCAAAGTAAGAAAGCATATATAACATTGGAAAAAACCCCCAGAAATATCAAATACACTTGAGTAATCAAGTTGCACTTGTTGGCTTAACCTTGTACTTTTCTGCTAACAGTTCTACTTTCATTCAGATTGAGTTCCTGTAGATGTTTTGGACTTTTAACTCAACTAATCTGTACCTAGCATGGCTAAAAACCACCAGACTAGAAGTTAAATGCAAAATCACAGAGCTCCACACTAGGAAAGGATGTTCTACTTTAGTTTTTGTTTTTTTTATGCCATTCCTTAAAAGTCTTCCTCGATAACCAAGCCCTTACAGCTGCCATAATTAGTTCTGGAAGCCAGAGAAATCTGCCAAGTCTGCAGCTCCTAAGCAACATGAATCATCCAATGAGTTAGAAACTTTCTAACAAGAAATGCCAAGTTAAAAGAAAATTGTGAGTTAGTCATTAAAAAATGAGATCAGAGGCCTGTGGAAAATGTTCTTTGGGAACTGAAGGACAATCACATGAAAGGATACTAAGTTCACACATTCAGCTGGTACAGTCAGGTGCCAAGATGAATGGAAAATTTCCCTAATTCCATCTTCCCACCAGTCATTTTGGCCACATTTCTCCTCTCCCCACCACCTCCAGTTGCTCTTTTGCATATATGTCAAGCTTGTTGTACAAACCAGTTTTGTTTTTGCTCTGCTGATTATACAGGCTAAGAAATAAAATACACAAACAGTAATGACTTATTCACTGAAGAATGCTTGCTCCCTGGAGTTCACATGACATAAACACCATAATCAGAGTTCATACTGAGAGGATGAATGTCCTTATCTCTGGAAGGTGCTTTCCAAGAAAGAAAATGGGAGGGGTTGGTTACAACAGGGCAGGGCGATCAGTTGTTCCCTAAAGGCCACAGAGAATAGCAAAGGGAGGGGGCCAAGCTCACCAGAACTGGAGTGGGTATTCCAGGGATGGATCCACAAAGTGGATTATCTTTATCCTTTCTCAGGGGAGAGAGAAACAGGTTAAGCCAAACTTATGTTTTAATTAGTGTGGTTTCTCAGGTTTTTTCAGTTCACCATGAAAAGGAAAACTCAGGATCTACATGTACAACCTGTCTGATTTTTACAAAAATAAGGAGATCATATCTTTTATCAATCTAGTAATTAGGTTTCAGATAGTGAGTAAGAATGTGATTAGATAATATGCTTGTGAAACTGGAGTTGTGAAACAAGAGTCTCTTACAATTGTTGGGAACAAAAGCAAACCCCGGTTTTGAATTAGGTCACTTATCTGGCATAGCTTCCTTATTACTTGATGAAACTCCTCAAGGTAACTCTGAGGTTTTCCTGGATAGACTGCAAATTAAAATCTTGGGTTTGCGCTGGTTGTACTTTCCAGTGTGCAGCAAAATCCTTCTCTGGTATGTCCTCCACCCATAGGAAACTGAAGCAAAAGATGTAATGATCAAAACAAGACATATGCCATATATTTAAGGCTGTTCCATCAGAGGTTCAAAGCAGATTAAAGCCATAAGCAGAAAAAACTACTATATTGTGATTTGGTTTATTACTAAAAAGATGTATACAAATATATAAAATGACTTAAGACAATTATAAAACAGGAGAGGAGACTTTAGAAAGAAAAATGGGACCATTTTCAGTGTCAGGGGAATCAAAATCTTGTTCTTGTGCCAAGAACACACAAGTGCTAAAAGGCTCCCTGGACTCAGAGTCATCCATCTAACAGTCATGAGAAAGAGGCAAAATTCAGAGGGGTTAAAAGCACTCTGGCTCATTAAAAGACACAGATTTGACTGCCAACAAGTCAAAATCATTTGTAAACCATACACTGTTTTGTCTCCAGAAGAACTGATGGAATTAGGCAGAGGCTGCTGCCTCTCTTTTTATGCGTTGGAAAAAGTCTCAGCTGGCAGATCAATTCCCTCTTTGGAGACTGAAGAATCTGTCTCTCAGGTAACACAAGTTAATCTTCTTGTAGCACTAGGACTTCAGACAAGTCTTCCACCCCTTGCAATTTCAGGTTCTGGAGACAAAACGAAGGGGGTGAAAAGAATCAAGAGATGTAGGATGAAAAAATTTTGATCATCCCACTTGACTGTCATATTATTTGAATTATTAGGCATATCATACTCACCTTTTCATTAGCCAAATGCAAGAGGCAAGCAAATGCCAATGGGACTGATAGATTCTTTGCCATCATGGAAGGCAGACTATAAGACAGAAGAAAAGCAGAGAATTTAGGCTGAGAAGCAAGGAAACTTATTTTTACCATTTGAAGAAAAATATTGTTCTCCTTGGTTTTCCAATTGCCTCTCATCAAAAAACATATTAAGATTTTTTTAAATAGAAATATCAAACAAATTGTGTGTTGTATAATTCATAATATGCTTAACAAGAAACAAGCCTAACCAATGACAAACGGGATTTCTTTTGAATATAAATAGGATGGAACAGTTTGTATAGTGTTGAAATTATATTTTCATCTCCAGAACAAATAATCAACAGCATGATTGATTTGAAAAGGGCTCAGAACTTGCCCTTAGTGCAATATTTTCGAGGAACTGATTCTTCCTGATCACACTTGCCCATCTTTTCAAACTGGGCAGGCAGCATCCATTCTGCTAAGGAGTTATACTACCATGATGCCCTGTGGAACATCATGAGACTGGCCCCATTCTTGATGTCCTTCCACAAGTCCCTCAAAACCTGACTGTATCAATAGGCTTGCAGGTCTCAGGGAAATGGCGATTTAATTAGATGTCTAAATTAAGATCTAGCATTCCTACTTTTAATAGTATTGTTTTTTAATTATGGAATGTTTTAAATATTGTTATTTTATGATATGCTGTCCAGAGCCATGTCTTATGGACAGGCAGTCATATAAATGTGATAAATAAATAAAATGCAGCAGCAAGATTTGTACTCTCAGCATACAACCTACCATATTTTTAAATTTTGGTGATGACCATTTTGCCATAAAAAGCTTAAGGCCAAGAAGATTGCTTCTCTCACAGTTATTGGATCAGCAGGTAAGAGCTCTTTGCAAGGTGGAGAAGGCTTCTCGTTAGCCTCCCAGGCCATGGAATTGTTTCCATAGAGAGGTGCATTTGGTCCTCATCCTCCAATAATGCAGGAAAATAATAGAAACAGTCTCTTTTCTGCAAGCTTCTTACTGTCGATTGATCTGAATTCTAATAATGTTAATATGGATTTTACTGAATTTACTATTATATGGTCACATTTTATACTTTGCTTTCTTGTTATCAGCTGTCTTGAGTGCTTATATAAGCAGAAAATAGGGCATACATTATTAAAAAAGCAAATTAAAAAAAACTCTTTAATGGACAGACTTGTTATTTTATGAATCCACAAGCTGCTAGCAGAGGCTTGCTCAGACCTGGCAAGGCTCGCTGATGAAGTAAAAATTATTCACCAACCTGGGAACAGATAGAGAGAAATAGCCAAAACATAAACATTGTGCAAATGTTTCCCTGTGGTAGTTTGATTCCCTGTGGGTTGTCCTAAGTTCCAAAGGATGGGCTTGTTCCAAGCAGTGGTTTACTGTATGAGTGTATATTCATCACAGTTACCAGAGAGTCTTGATACCCTAAGAAGTACCTGTGAAGTAGGTCCTTGGTGATGCTACTGAAGACTTTCAGGCTTGAGACTGATGAACAGTTGAGCTTTTTCTCTGTGCCTTCATTCTGCAGAAGAAATATTGAAATAAAAGCAGTGAGATGATAAACTTTCTAGGATGATCTGTTGTGCTCTTATTTCGGTATAAGGTATACTAGGTGAAATTTTATTATACAAACTCTAATTATTACTTATGCATAACAACAGTTCAAGCGTTGGGTATGTACCAACCAAAAGCCAGCTTGGTATACTAGTTAAGAAACCAGGAGACTGAGTTGCCTGAGGCATGAAATCAACTGGGTGACTTTGAGGCAGAGACTCACTCTCAACCTAGGAAGAAGGCAACAAACAACTCCTGAAAATATTGCCATAAAAACAGCAGGGGTTAGTCCAGGCAGTATAGCAGACACTACAAAAACATGCAAAGGCAGATGGCATTTAATTAAATGCAGTTGTGTCTTTGTATGCTCTTTATAGGTCATAGAGATAGAAGGCCCCAAAAATCTGGGTCAAATGGTAGATATAGGTAGCGCCATTCATTCAGCAAGCATTCAGTTTTGACAATGATGAAAAAGTAACTTTACATCCAATCCTCGTATTTCCACAGGTCTGTAAAGCAAAGGAGAGCTAAAGAGTGATGTAAGCAGTCACAATTTTACTTGTTTCGCTTAATGACCAAATTACCTGTCTTAATTGTGGTCGCTAAATAAGGATTACCTATGTTTTCTTGCTCTCATCAGAGCAATGTTTCAGGTCTTGGGCTGAGCACAACAGCATCATTCAGACAGGAGTTGCAATACTCTAAATAAAGGCCTTGAGCAATGAATGTGGAAGGTCAAATAATGACCCAGTGCAAGGGTTCATATTGGCAACCTTAAGATGTATAGACTTCAAATCCCAGAATTCCCCAACTAGCATGTTCAAAATCCATACATCTTAAAGCTTCCAAGGTTGAAAACACTGACCTAGTAAGCTCATAGCTAGATGCCATAATGTGTGGAGGAAGGATCTCCCAGTGATATAAGGCCATTATGGAAAAAGAAGTTTGAAGAAGCAATGAATTTTTAGTGGCATTCTACAAACTAAAATTAACCAGGAAAGTAAACGGATTACTCTCTTCCATGCTAGAGATAGTTGCTAATTTTTTTAATCCTGCCTCCTAAAGCATGTAGGAGCAACCCTGTTTTCAGGATGCCCTCTTCCAAACAAGGAAAATCTTGCAGTTTTTCTTTATACAAACTGATGACTAGAAGTATGTGGTTACTGCTTTAAGGAGCAGAATTCAGATAAACTCAACTAAGATACAAAAAAGACAGAACAACAACAACCCCCCAGATTTCCTCGTATATACCTCTTCCTCACTCTCTTTCTTTGGGACATCTCTCAAGAGGAACCACATGGTCTGCTTGAGCCTCTTCATGTCTATCTTTTTGGCAATTTTTGCATACTGAATATCTATTTTGTTCACCTGGAATGCAAAGTGAGACAGAGTTAGAAGAGTCATAATAACCCAAGACAAATCTGCAACTCTGCCTTTCAAAGCAGTGCCATACAGCTTCCTGGAGTGCCTTATTTAAATAAATCAATCAATTTTCTAAAGAAATAAGCATAGATATCAAGAAAACTAATCTGGAACTAATTAGTGATTAGTTTAAAACTACTACTTAGATCTTCTTGGCATAAAAAAGTACCTCTCAGCCTGGCCATGGACCCAGATAAGATTCCTGAAAACATCTTGTCAGGCTACAAACATGGGGAAATACATGCCATAACTTCCACTAACTTAAACCCAAATAAAGATATGTGATTGTAAAAAGGAGTTGTCAAGATGATACCAGGGGAGGTGTAGTGGCACAGCGGCTTAGTATGCCAGTTGTGCTGACCAGAGATGGCCGGTACTCTGGTTCGATCTGCAGCTCCACATGACAGGGTGAGCTCCTGACACTCGCCTCCAGCTCCTGCCCACCCAGCAGTTCAAAAGCATGTAAAAAATGCGATTAGATTGATGGGTACCTCCTTCAGGAAGGAAAATCGGTGGCCAGTAGCAATGGGAGCAATGTTGGATGTGACCGTCCTGGGGGTGGAGCAGGAGCCTCGGAGGATACCCTGAATGTGAACATCACCGGCCAGCCGAGGGGGGCGGGGTTAATAATGTACTGTAAAAATCTCTGTAAGCCGCCAAGAGTCTTCGGAAATTGGCGGCATAGAAATGTGATTGTAAATCAATAAATACCAGATCAAGTTGGGCCATATACAACAAACTCAAAAGGAATGCAAGATAAAGCTGAAATTTATATGTTATATTTTGGAATACTCAGCTTGGATCTGGTTCAATGATACTTTTTATATTTATCTATATGGGTAAATCACAGACTTGATCTTCAACCCATTGTCAGTTCATATTCATCCTTCCCCAAACTGGCACTTTAGATACTGATTGGAAATTTTGGCAGACACAGTTTTGGAGTTGTACATTCCAAACTAATACTTGCCTTTTGAGGCTCAGCTACCAGATTGGATTCACCATAGGTGGAGATTTTGAGTCCATTGGCATCCCTGTCGAGTTCCGCATATTGGTTGTCTTCACCTGTCGGATTGGCCGTCATTTCAAACATCCCTCCCTGACCTATAAAACCCAGATGATCGTTGTCATCATTACTGTCATCATCCTGAACAGAAAGAAGAGGAAAAGAAATCAAGATGTGTGTTGTCAAATTTTAGCATTCCACAATGTCTCTTCCTCAGTCAATGATCTAAAAAAATTACAGCTGATGTGCCTTGACATATCCCCAAGGAGGAAGATCTGACAGAATTGGAAGATCTGACAGCTGGAAGAGGACTTTTTAAAAAGATATTTTTATTGCTGATATTTGAACATCAACAACTCTTCCTTCATCAAGGACTCCAACTGTGTTCCAGTTTGACTATTGGTAGATATTGCTACATGCACAGCCAAGAGGAATCCATAGTGCACAAACTAATAGATATTAT
>JANHZU010001717.1:57848-72363 GCA_032468055.1 Acrochordus granulatus
ACGTCAACAAGCCCGACGTTCGCAATCAACACGAGCCAAAACGTCAAAACTAAGCGAGGCATCCCGCGCATGCGCACTTCCTGCCGTTCAACCACTGCTGCCCTACGTCCGCAGCCGCTTGAATAATTCATTCCAGCTCTTGGCCAATCAGACAGCGGGTTTATTCTGCCGCGCTCAGCTACGCAGATCGAAAGGGCGAACACCCAAACAGTTCAGCTTCCCTTCCTTATTGGCTGCCCTCCTCAAATAGGACCAATCAACGCGCAGTTCTCCAGACACCTTTTGTCCCGCCCCTTTTTCTGTGCGTTCCCCGTCTTCGTCCTGAGGCCTCAGCTGCCGATTTTACCTCAAGCAGGACTTCTATTTCCTCATTCCCGTTTGGCCCGCAAAGCACCTCGCTCACCGGAGTTCGGAGTTCGGAGTTCGTTGCCGCTCTCAGTCTTCAGGCGACGATTCTCTCCCCAGCGTCATCGGGCATGAATTCTCTTCGCTCTGGCGACTCAGCTAGTTTGAATCGACCCGCGGTAGCATTGCGCAGGCGCTGTGGACGCGTGACGCCATCGCGCAAGGAGTGGATTTGAAGTGGCGCGTAATTGGGATGCGCGGAGTGAACAGGAGGCGTGGACACTGCTGGGTGCATAGAGCTAGTAAAAGTAAAGAAAACCATCTCTTGCAAAAGAGGGGAGAGGTTGTGAGTATAGTACTTGCAAGGAGAGAGCCTGTGATTTGCATTCTCAAGATTTTTTTTAGAAAAAGGGAAAAATAGAAGCTTTGTAGAAAAAAAACGGACATGGCCTTGGGAAAAAAGGATATTCTTCATTTGTTTTTGTCTTTGTAATTTGACTTGTCATGCTGCAAGAACTATGCATAAAGAGGATTCTCAGCATTATCAATAGCAGTTATGGTTTCCAAATAATGGGAAGTGATAATCAAAGATTTTTTTTCCAAGAAAAGAGAATCTTGGCAGCTATTAATCTACAACAGTACCAGTAGAGTGTCTTTTGAAGAGATATGTAGTTTATTGGTTGCAATACAATTACAATTTTCAGAACGTGTTCCATTCCGTAATGAAACATTTTCCACTACTGTTGGGCTTTACAGTTACCACAACATATGAAAAAGATCAGACCTGCTTATTACATTGAACCCTGTACTTCACTGTCCCAAAATGTATAATACAGATAATCTTTGTTTAGTGGCCACTTATTCAGCAGCTGTTTGAAGTTACAATAATGTTGAAGGAGGAGACTTAAATCTGGTCCTTAAAATTGCAACTGTCATAGCGTCCCCATGGTCACATGATCACCATTTGTGATCTTCTCTGCCAGCTTCCAACAAGCAAAGTCAATGGGGAAACCAGCAGGAAGTTGCAAATTGCAGTCACGTTACACTGCAAACTTTGCAACTGTATGTAATTTGCTTAACAACTGGAACTGCAGTCGTAATGCGGTGTGGTCACATGATTTTTCACTTTATGAACACAATTGAGTTCCCAATCCTAGTTACAGTTGTTAATTTCAGACTTCCTATAATCTTAAAAGATGATGGATTTTATTTAATCATTATAAGGAGCTTCCTAAGTGCAGTTTGACAACAGAGCCAATGATTAGAGAAGGAACTGAGCAATTCTTCTCTGAATTCCATGTCAAGGCTGGCATCAGTAGGATGCTTAATCTGGACTCCAGTACTGAGCAGAGACACTACCACAGTTCTCCCATCTGAAGACCAGATTTGGAAGCTGAAAAGGCATCCTGGGGGAGAAAAGTGGCAAACCTCTTCCAAGAAAACTAAATAGACCTGTCTATGATGACTGCAGGAACTGAACATTAGTTGAAAGAGACCGTTTTACTGAGCAGAGTTTGGATTTGATGGCATAAACAACCCCTGCCAATTCTTACAATTCTAACAAATCATGGTTTTAATTATAGATTAATATTTAGAGCACAGAGAAAAGTTATAGAAATTAGGAACCACTAGTTCCCACCTCTGGCAACTCTGGCATCTGGGACACAGAACATTCTCAACTTGGGTTCCAGCCAACATAACTGGAGGGCATCAGGTTTGGAAGATTTGAAGTGAACTCAGAAAACTGGTAGGAGACTTTAATTTTACTCGTCCAGAAAGGATGGTAAAAGAAGCTTAAGAACAGAGTTTGCTGGAATCTTTATTTTAAGTCTAATAGAGCAAATTTGTCTGGAATTGAAATGTAGAAAAATATTGAAGAATAGCTGGTAGTAGGAAGCTGACTTGACTTGAAGGGCCTTTTGGAGCGCGTTGGCCTTTCCCCATTCTGAAGCATACTCAACCACTGTTCCAAGTTCATTGATGATCTGATACATCTAATCCAGCTTTGTTTCACTGCTGGAAACAATACTCCCCACCTGTTCAGCTCTGTTAAGGATATGTGGTTCAGGGATGAGCCAAAGAAAATTGGCCTTTCAAATGGAGGTGAATGTTGTTATTCATCAGGTGCTAACCAGAGAATTCTCACTTGTTCTACAACCTGCACAAACTCATTTATTGCCTCAGCATGAAGGATCGGATCCTGGGCCAAGTACTCAAAAAGATTGAAGGGGACAGCACTTCGGAGGCTCTGGGGCAAAGGAATTTGTATAGGCAAGGCAATGTTACCTATGAGGAAGTGTTCAAGGTATTTTTCTTCCAAGGCAGTATTCATGTACAAGAGGAGATCCTGAAGTCTTGGTGCAATTTTCTCTGGCTCCCAGTAGGACAGAGGCCACTTAAGCAAGAGATGCATCAAACAAGTCTTGTAGTGATAATTTGTGAGCACTGGCTTCTTTTTTTCCGGGATACTAGATTCTTTGAAAAAGATGAGGATCTGAAGGCATTTCAGATGGCAGCTGTTCTGGGGAGCTCGCTGGCTCACCCATTTGAAAAAGAGCAGCTCCTGAACAGCAAAGCTTTTATGCCAAACAGTACCATTTAGATTATCTTTTTTGTCATCTTGGGTGGTCAGGAAGATCAGAGAGTCTCCTTTCTGTACTCCAAGTAAGATGTCAATAAAGATCTCCTTCCTGGATGAAAGTTCTAATTTCAGCTGGCAAATTTTCTTAGAATGCTGGATTGTGAGACTTAAATTATACTTCCGACCAAGAGTATTCCAGTCCTTGCTTATTAGAGCTTGAAACCACCGGGTGGTTTTCTCCCCATCCAAATGGGAATTGGTGCAGAGAACATGCCTAAGGGATTTGTCTTGCTCTTCTTGGCTCGGTTCTCGTTCTGGGTGATGAAGGAAGCATACCACATCCCTCAATAGTCTCTCCCTCTTACACATGCATTCTATTTCTACCAAGATGTGGCCATGCTTACTTAGAGCACCCTCAGAATCGCTTGTTTCAATATGGAAGGAGTAGCCCTTGGATGGCAATATAGGCACAAGGACACAGAATGTTTTTGAAACCTTCTCTGTGGACCATCCTTCAAAGGCACTGCCCACCCCAATGCAGTTCTCCAGTAGAAGAAGTGTGTTTTGATGTGGAAGGACATTCCGACTCCCTTCAAGTAAATCATTCACTAACATCTCCACAAAATCGCACAAGCTGGTCATATCACTAGTTTCCATCTCAACATGCTGCTCATAAAAAGCTTCCAGCAATCTTTGTTTGGGTTCATAATATTCAGGTTCCAGATCAGTGTCCTCATAGTCTTCGTTGGTGGTGGTGCTGGAGCTGTCTGTGTTGGAATCGTAATTGGGCTCTTTCTCAATGGTGCGTCTGCAGCATCCAAACAGGATGAGGATGACTAGCACTACATAATGCCATCCATCCCAGGTCCCACCTCCTGCTTCTAGGTCATCTGTGGTCCATTGCTGCTGGCTCTGTCTTAGATCCCAGGTCCAGTTCTTCTGGTCCAGTTCCACTTGGAGACGCCCCATTTCTGTAGTTAGCCGTTTCTCATGCTCTTGGAGACGATCCAGTGTGACTGAATCTGTAATTTCATTGACCATCAGGGGGTGATGGACTAATGCTAAGGCAGCCAGGAAAATAAGAGGACCTACAGCCATATCTAAAACAGTTGTCTCTGGAAGAAAGCACAAATGACAAAACTATTAAAATGGTAGCCAAGAAAGAGAAAACTATTAATTTGAACCTTTGGCTGTTCTTATGTATCAGCTCACTGGATTTTTAAAATATATGTAGTATAAATAAATTATAATCTTTGGGGTCAGAGATACCAGCTTGCACTTTTTTCTTGGGGGCATATACATGGTGAATAATGTCTTATTAAACTCTTAACATATTTAGCTTGATTGTCTTACAAGTTGCATGCCTTGGTGTTTTATTAAAGTTTTCTGCATTGTGTGTTTTTTATGCTACCTAGAGTTGCTACAGTGAAATGGACGGCAAAAAAAATAGAAATTATTATTTCTTAATATTATTAAGGAAAATTCATGAGAGATGAAGCTAGGGGGTTTCTAATCCAAAACTTTTATGAATAGGTCTGTGTTTTTCCAGGGGCTGAAAATAAGAAATATGCTTGCCCAGCTCAAGGGAGGTCTGTGTGCATGCTTGTATTTCAGTTGTAGCTTATCAGTAAATACGTTGATGATAATTGATGAGGAAAAATGAGTCTGTTATGAAGCAGTCTGAGGAACAGTTTGCATTTTAGGAATTATGAGAAAATAAAATTGCACCTATATTTTTATAGAAATCCCTGATGTATTTCACAGAATAATATGTACAGTCCCAACTGCTGTGTTTCAAAAGGAGAAATGAAAGCCTAAACCAAAAGGAGCTGAAGAGGGGCAGAATGGGATAAGCAAGATAATTATGGGTCTTTCCTAAACACAGGTTATCCTGAGAAAAGAGCTGTCAGCATGTTGGTCAGGAGCCCCAAGACATTCCTAAAATTCCCAGTCCTTCTTTCCCAACACCTCTGGACTGTAGCAGGTGGTCAGAGTCCCACATAAGGATTTACGAAACAAATTGTTCTCCACATGGGAAGCTCTTTTGATGAATACTATGATAGTACATGTTAGGAATGCCCCCTTTCATTCAATAAGGAATCATTCAAAGTTCTGTTCCTGTGGTTTTAACATCTGTCAATTACTGGTGCATGCTCTTCAGCATTACCTCCTTTGTTCACCATGATTTATCAGGCTGCAGAAAATGGACCCCTTGCTTCTTTCCCTCCATTATTGTTGGTAACCAAACAGACTGATCCCCACCAGTGACCTTTTCAGCTGACTGGCAAGGCCAGACTATCTGCTTCCCTCTTCTATGAGCAGAAAGGAATCAGTGATTGGCAGTGGCAGGGAAGAAAGGGAACAAGATTTGTGCAGGAGTAGGAGGACAGTTGGAATATATATGTCTGTGCAGAGAGAGACAGATATGTGTGCAAATGAATTTATGACTTGGTTCATGCATCATACTCAAGATCCTGTTTATCACCCTTGGTTCATGTATCATACTCAAGATCCTGTTTAACACCCATAGTGACTGGATGCATACAACATTCAAAGCAAGCAAAAATACATTATGTCTTTTAGTGCAATGTGTGAACTCAGTCCATGCGCCCATGAAAACCTGATTCTGCAATCTGTGTGGTCTATGAGAGTCAAGGGAGAAAGAGGCTGTTGGGCACAGGCATCCAGGACAAACGATGATGATATCATATGAATCATGATGCTAATGATGCAAACTATGCTTCCCTTGCCCACCTTGCACATGTCCCTGATTTACTTCTTAATACAGGTACTGTCCATGATAGTTTTCTGTTTTTCAGCTGTCCTCAGTTCTAATACCAGTTATTTTGAGGCACTTGTGTCTCTTGATTGCTGGGAATTTACATTTTATACTGAAGCTATGTTTCAGATTTTGTAGCAAGCTCCTTCAGGAATACTTTGGGTCAAGCCTAATAAGAACATCAAGTGCAATCAGTCAGGAATAGTTATACTATTTTCTTTCTCTTGGTGAAAAAGGGCATTGAATTTAATTTCTGTATTTTGGGTTGTTGTTAAAAATTCAGAAACTGGGGATAAAATTGGCAGCTATGATATAGATATGATTCTCACTAGCAGCTATGCAGGATCACTTCTTTCCCCCACCCCAACTTACCTCTGGAGGCACACAGCTTTTAAAGGGGCAGTGCATCTTAAACAAGGGATGCTCCATACTTGCCTGCTCCTTCCCAGCACCACAGAACATCACTTCCTAAGTCACAATCCCAGGCTTTCTCCAGCCTTCAGGGAGCCCCATTGGCTGCAAGTTGCTGTACAAGTAACCCCTTCCCATTATTACTTGACTGACTATGAAGTCACAGCTGTCCTTAAAAGGATATCAAATTCAGCTTTCCATTTGAAGATTTGGGACGCTGGCTTCTTACCCTGCTTTTGGACAGTTGCTCCCCAGAATGTTCCACCATATCCTACCAAGAAAAGGAGATATAGAGGTTATACCTATTTTATCTGTGCTATAAACTTTTTGCAGCCATTAATTCAGGGAAAGAGAGCTACCATCTCCCCATTTCCCAGAGCATCTTTCATTCCAAACAGGAAAAAACCTTACATAGTGACAACCAAGGATTTTTTCACTAGCTTTTGCCATACTATAGTCAAATCATTAGCACAACCCAAAACATAAAACTGCAGCAATCCATTAAATCCCCTGAAAAACACATGGAAACAAAGAGCTTTTCTGATAGCATCAAAAGGGGAAAATATAGAAATGGAATTTCAAAGGTGAGATACCATAGCAGAAAGAGCTACACATCTTCATTGTGAGAAGGCAGGAGGAGGTATTAAGTTTACTAAGCATAAGGCTACCAGTGCTAGGCTGCAAAATTCTGTTTTACCACCAGATGGTATCAAAGAGAGTGTTTTCTATGTCCCTTTGCTGCCATCTAGTGGCTTTCTGAATTCTTGAAGCACAGATATAGGAGCCCAGGCTTAGCATGTTGTGCAACTTGAAATGTACAGGCAAGTGTAAGGGAATCTAAACTCTTTCCCAAACCCATTACTACCCCAATGTAGATATTGGATGGATGCATTTGTACAACGTGCTAGGTTTGTATCAAGTAGTCTTTGGTTCAATATGTTGGAGAACCATGTTTGCCTTTGTGTGACCCAAACCATCGGAGCATTATCAGAGCAAGAGGGTTTTTCTACCTTGCAAGATTGGGTAATGTTTATAACACCTTGACCTGGGAGAAGGAGATCCAATGAGAACAGTGGTAAAGTGGGCCTTGATTGTACAGATATGTGGGAAGAGAAGGGGAGGAGAGGGAAGGAGGAAGGGAGGGACAGCCTGGCAAGCAATATGCATTTGGACCTGAACAGTTAGAGTTAAATGCTAATGCTGCTTCCTAATGGCTTGGGAGTCAGGACAGCTGTTGACACCTGCCCAGACTGTGGTGTAAATCCACAGCAACTCCACTAAAGTCTGCAGAAAGACTCCAAATTTCATGTAGCACATGTCCGTGCCCTTGAATTCTCCACCCACAGTCTTTCTCCGACCTCAAGAGTCTTTCTCTAAGTCTTATGAGGTGTCACATTGAAGTGGAATAAAAAGGCAATTATGGGGATGTCATGAGAGGATTATACACCAGGGGGTGGCAACAAGACCCAAGCTGACCATGTTAACTGAGACCTTATCGTTTCAGTAGCTCAAGGGAAGAGGAGGAGGAGGAGGACAGCAAAGGATCTGTTCCATTTGCAATGACTCTGTTGGTCCATCTGTCTTGCTAATAAGCATCACACCAGACTGGATATTCTCTCAACTGAAGCTCCTTGCAAAAAGGCAAGAAGCAAAATGCATGTTTCCAGACAACAATATGGAGGCAGGAAAGATATCGGTTTTCTCTCCGGGTGGGACAATCCACTTCCTGCCTGTGGACTGATAAAGGGGTGACCAGTGATGTCACTGGAATGGATTTGGGCCAGTAAATTTAGATTTACTCTGTGTGCTTGGTTGGGGGTTTTCAGGGGTGAAGTGGGTGCCACCCTGAATTTCTGGGGTTCTGTTTCAGGGCTTAAGGAATGCAACAAATGCTTAAAGCCTCTGCAAGGGTCAAGGTGCTGATTTGCTCCTTAAAGCCATCCTCCCCTGTTCCAATAAAACAGCTGGAAAAATTTCATCCCAATCTTGATGCCTCTTGGAGCAGTGTTTCTCAGACTTGGTAACTTTAGAACCATAGAAGAGATTGGCTGGGGAATTCTGGGAACTGAAGTCTACACATGTTAAAGTTGCCAAGTTTGAGAAGCACTGCTCCACGGAGTGACGAGTTGCATAACGAGTAGCGGATGACACTTTTACTTCAGGCAATCGTTTGAAGAAAATTGCATTTCTTTGAGAATTTTGCTTTTTATGCTAGGAGGGAGGTGCAACTTTAAATCAGGGATGGGGCTTTGATCATGTTGCCATTGATCAATTGCCTCAGTGATTTGTTACCCTCCCCCACAGACATTCTTGCCTTTACGACTTCTGATTTTCAGTTCATAATAGCAGATTTTATAAAGGGATTTTTAAACTGAGCATTTTACTTAATAGAGATGTTTCTGTGAAAACGCACATAAAAAGAGATAATTACAAATTGAGCTGTGATGAAACAGATTTTCTTTTTCTCACTTTTATCTGAATGTAATAATAGGCAAACTCCATGAACAATAACTGCACATTCATTAAAGACCATGAACAATGCAACCCTTTGTTCACACGTACAAAAAGCTAAGATGTGCTTGGCTAATTTGTGGTATGTTATGTTAACCACAATGTGTGGTTGGGTTTATAAAATGGAATATAGTAAGGAGCTGGATTTTTAGGAGAGAGGGATTGCATTCCAAAGGAGCAAGAAACAATTCAGTCTAAATATTATGTGTGAGAGAAAGAGGGTGAAGACAGCCCCTCCCTAATAGTTTCCGTAGTGTATCGTAGATGCAGATACTGTATTAGAATGCTCAATCTGGCAACATTTTGTCTACAAGTGTGAAACAATAAAGAATTCAGCTTGGAAGAATCACCATGTGTCATTTCTGAGTTTGGACCTGACAGTTTATGATTAAAAGTATTGTGCAAACCTAGAAAGTCTTGATCCCCCATTTCTGCACAATACAACATTGTTCATGTGAACTTGAGCCTAGCACCCTCTTTCTATAATCCAGAGCTCTGGACAGGTAAATACAGCTCCCTGCTCTTCTCAAGAAATCTTGGATCTCTTGCACATCTCAACTGTTGTGGATATCCTTTTTTTTCACCTTTTGTTCTTCATGATTAAAGCATAATCCCCATGCTAGTAGCCCTTGTTCATGAATTGAGACCCACAAGAACTAAGCTGTAGGAGGACAATTATGACATCATGGTGATGAGTGAAATCAATCCCTGCTTCTCATCAGCAGCCATGTTTCTAACCTGATGAAGGAGAGGGTCTGTAGCACCATATCCAGTACCATGACCTCTGAGGATTTCTTGGGGTATGCGCAAGACCCACATATGGGTTGATTACTACTCTCAGGCAATTAGCTTCCATGGTGGGGGAGAGATGGTAAAGGAGGCAGGTCATAAGGACCACTGGATTCCTGCTCCACAAAGCTGGTTTAAAGGCAAAATAACAAGGTAGGGTGGGTCCAAGGGAGCCAAGCCACCAGTTTGGCTTTGCTTTGCTCCCTTCCCCTCCTTTAATAATGTTAATGACAGCCCCTTCCCTGGACTTGATATGAAGAGCACTGGCACATAAAATGTGATCATGGTGCTCTCTGTGGACCATGAACTCCTGATAGCTCTGGGTGGGTCTTAAACAGACAACCTGTCATCATGTTTAGCTAGGACTGGGGAAACCCAGTTTCCAAGCCCATCTGACTATGTATCTCACTGGGTGACTGGCTCATCATGCTTTCTCAGCTGAACCTCTTTCACGGGATGGTACTATGGGGTTAAAAATGAAGAAGAAATGTTATGTGCACAAATCTGAGCATCTGCAAAAGTGTGCATATGACTTTAGCATAAGAGTTACTTCTCAGTAAACTGAGAAATATCCATAGGCAATGCTTAAGATTGGGAACTATCTTCCCATATAATTCTTTATTTTCACATTATTTTTAATTTGTGAGGTGTCCAAATGGAGAGTTGGGGGAAGAGCAGATCAATGATCCTAGAAAAGCTATGGTGGAGTCCCCAAATGATGGAACTGCAGTGAAGCCAACCCCACTTGGTTGGTCTTTGGCCCCAACTGTTGCTGCTGATTTATGATGTGCTGAAGGGGAACAGCAGCAAAGCTCAAGGAGATCATCATTTAGCATGCCCCAATGACCAGACAGCATGTTCAGCATGGAATCATAATAGAGGGGCAAAGCACAATTGGGATTAGCGATGTGGACATCCAATTTTATGATGGCATTTCATGCTAATACAGTACCAAGTCATTGAAAAGAAATGGCCTGCAAAGACTGGTGGTTTCAATTGGTCGTTCTTTGATGAGGCATGTTCCCCCTCTGAACCATCAAGGCCAGGTTGATATTACTCCCTTAACCAGTTCATCCTGATCATATCCCAAAGCTACTTTGGTTAACTTGTGGCCACCTTGCTCAAAACAGAGCATCACAGAGTTCTTGAAAGTACTTCAAAAGGGCCTTTGCTCCAACTTTTGGGGAGGTATTCCCCACCCCTTCAGAAGGATGAACCTAGCCTCACTGTGGTGCTCTCCACTGAAAATTGTAGTCAAAAAGAGGGTTGAATCTCCTAAATTCATCCCTTTGCTCCACCCTCAGTACCATAAGACCCTTATGGTTTGAGAGAGTGCCAGTTTGATCTAGTGGTTAAGGTAACAGGCTAGAAACCAAGTTGTAAGTTCTAATCCTGCCTTAGCCATGAAAGCCAGCTGGGTGACCTTGGGCCAGTCACTTTCTCTCAGCCCACCCCACCTCCCAGGATTGCTGTTGCAAGGAAAAGAGGAAGAGGAAGGTGTGTTAAATATGTTTGCCACCTTGAGTTGTTTATAAAATAATGAAGGCAGAATATAAATAAATAAGATCCTAACCCCCAGTCTGTGCCGTCTGGCTTCATCTACAAGGGAGAATTTGAGTCAGATGCCATTTTGTTCCAACTGGCCTCCTTGGGGGTGGTGAATAAAGGACGTGGTACCCAATGTAACAAAAAGGTGTGACATGACAATAGCTGGTGCATTTGAAACTGGTAGTAGCATTACCCTCTTGAGGCACTTGTGGCCAAGAACTGTTGAATAACCTTTACAGGTTTATTTATGCCAAGGCTGGTGCTGTGCGCCCTCTGTGCCAAGTGGGGGTCGAGGATTCAGCAATCCCATCATTAATCAAGACGGCAGCTGGTTTGAATTATGAGGGTCCCTTGTAATGACAGCCAGCTAATCCCAGCCTCTTTAGCTGGGATTACTGTCAATCATAGTTCATTACCTTTGGGTCCAATCATTGCCCCTCATTTTCTGGGGCCGGATGGGGTGTGCATTTCCACTGGACCACAGACCCCACTGCCTAAAGGCCTGTCATCGCAGCTATAAATAATGTGATTTGTTTGCAGAAGAACAAATTTAGCTTGTCCAAAAGGTCAAAGTGGCAGAGAGCCCAGCCTAGCTCCAAATAGTCTTCCATTAAAATAGTTTTCATGTTTGAGTTTCCCAACCAAAGGAGGAGAAGGCTGAGGCCATGGAAAGAGAGGGGGTAGGCAGGGATCTACAGGGGTCTTTGGCAACTCTCTCCTTCTTTCACCCTGTTCCAAAAAAGCACTCGTATTCTGCTTGAGCTATATTGTGTCAGAATGAAGGGTTGGGGGGTCCCACCAGACAGTTTGGTCTAGTGGTTAAGGCTAGAAAGTGGGAGACCATAAGTTCTAGTCCCTCCTTAGCTGTAAAAGCCAGCTGGGTGACCTTGGGCTGGTCACTCTGTCTAGCCCATCCTACTTTATAGGGTTGTTGTTGTGGAGAAAATAGGAGGAGGAAGGTATGTGAAATATGTTTGCCACCTTGAGTTGTTTATAAAATAATAAAGGTATATATGTGTGTGTGCATGTGTGTGCACACAGACATATATACCTTTGTTGTTTATAAAATAATAAAGGTATATATGTGTGTGTGCATGTGTGTGCACACAGACATACATACACACCCACACACACATACTTATACACAGGAAGAGTACCCCATTCACTTGGAAAGCTTGCCTATTGAAAAGAAGGGGAGAATTGCCACATTCCTAACCTACCAGCTCTCTATCCAAGGAGAGTTATTTCTACATGGAGAAGCACCTGTTTCTTACCAGTGTTTGAAGCAGCAGCCCCAAACTGATCATCTCAATGAGGACACATCCTCGAAGATATAAGAATGCCTAATAGTTATACTGCACTCTTACAATTATTTATAGCCCATTGGACTGTACCAAAGGCCAGATCATTCTGCGTTCTGCTTTCAGCACAGCCCATCCAAACCTTCTGGCAAGCAGGTGTAACAGGAACTGCCCGTTCCTCTTCTGTAGCACTAAATAGGTTCCATTTTGCCAAGCAACTAATATCGACTGGCAATCTTCTTTTGTATAGCCCTATTTAAGCATCCTAATCCTAGAATTAGAAGAGATAAATCAATAGAGATAAATCAAGAGAGATCAAAGATGAAAGTTTCAAATTATTTAATTGGGGATATGAAGCATGTTCAGTTTAGTTGCTGATATCACTGACAAAAATGGGGTCCAATCTACCATTAATGTCTCTTGTGCAGGGTCCATTCAAGTTGATGAGTCTGATAGTAGAGCACAGCAGTGTAAATGCAATATAATTTGTAGAACACATTCTTGGAAGATTATTTTCAATACAGAAGATTTAAAATTTGTGAATAAATTAATTTTGTATGTTGTCTCTTTTGATTTAAAGAAATATTTGACCAAAATAATAGTTACTAACTTTCTATCCTATTGGGAACAGATTAAATAACATAAATAAATAATATTGTTATGAACCAAGAAATTTGTGGCAACTTAGTTTTATCATTTTTAATGTGCCATAAACTCTCATGAACACAATTCTTTTGTAATAAAATTAATTAATCTTTAAAATGCTAAAGAATTTTAGATATCCTTGCAATTAAATCCAAAAGTCACATTATTGCTTGAATACATTTTATAGCAGCTTATTTTATCTTTGTCACTTTCCCTGGAGTCTGGGAAAAGTGAGATATAAATTAAAACATATGTATTTTTCATTGGAGGATGTGCGTATTCATTACATTGTATCTTAATTAAATAGAGTTGTAGTTTTACATATTGTAACTATTAGGCACTTGGAGATCTATTCTTTACAGCCTATCAGAAAAATCAGAACATTTCAGAGCCTGTAATTTCCTTGGTCATACAGGGAGCGCCTGATTTTAATATCTTCCCACTGCTGCCAGGGAGCTGAATTTGAGGGCTGCAGTTCCAGGAAAGCCTGGAAGAGAAAAGCCTGACCTGATTGTGATTAAACCACATTGTAGATGTGGTTTTAAATAGCAATCAGTAAATACCAAACTTCAGTGAAACCCAAATATCTAGTTCCTTCAGCAGTAATTTCTTCAATTTGCATGTCAACATCCCAACATCAATTAAAGCTCAACAAAGACATCCAAAAAAAGAGAAAAATGCTTATGCCATAACACTCTTAATAAACAACATTAATAAGTCAAACATGCCTGAAATCTAGGAGGGAAAGCCTTAATTTGTTTTTTAGTTTTCGTAACTTTCAGTATTTGATTTCAAAATGATTCTTTTTGAATAAAACTTTCTTCTCATTTGTCCTTCAGGTGTACTTTTTCTGATCCAGGTTTCCCAACTGAAAATGTTTTTAGGTGAATGAAAATGGTCTGATTTTCTATGTTTAAAAATGTCTATTTTTTTCAGAAACATTTTGAGAACCATATATATTCTTTCAACCTCTTCCATTTCTACACTGGACTGAGAACATCTCCTGGATAGGAGACAAAATGTTTTCCAATTATATCTGATAATAAAAGTCCAGTTGCTTTTTCAAGAAAGTTGTATAACTTTTTGCAATTTTGCTACATAATTTAAAAAATGTTTTCCTGTTTCTGTATACCCTTGGAACAATATCAAACAAACAGTGTGAGAAATTACCTGTCAGAGATAGTTACACACTGTTTTTAAAAGGAGACGACTAAGACCCCTAATATGCAAATACTTGGAAAAGACTGAAACACAAGGACACTTCTGACTCCATGATAGATCTTCATTTAGAGTTGCATATTCCACTGCAGATAATCATGCTCCAAATAAAATATGAGCTTTCCTTCTGACCAGTTTTTCAATAGGCCATATTATATTTGAGATAGGAGGACTGTAAATCTTCCAGGCTTAATATCTACACCCTAACAATGAGGAAAAAGAGAATGGCTGATATAATAAGAGAAGACTTCACTCACATGGATCATTTGCATTTCATATATAATCATTTTTCTAGGTATATTATGTTCATCACCACCAAATATTCCCCATGGCAAGCACACTGGAAGATATTCGGAGGATTTCTCCTATGGAACATCTGTAACATAT